>CAUDNR010000005.1:27143-37416 GCA_958430865.1 Entrophospora sp. SA101 | reverse complement strand
TAGTCTTTCGTCATTTTTTATTACATTTGACGAAATAGTTTCTCAACTCCAAAAACATTTCGTCATGCATCATTAGACCAGGGTGCAAATCCTATCATAAAATTCCAGGCATTCTGTTAAAATTTAGAATGTCAATAAAATTTTTGGAAATAGGCCATTTTCCAATTACACATTTTTAATATTAATATTGATACAAATTCTTTATTTGAATTATTCGTTTTATTCGTTTTATTTGAATTATCCGTTTTATTCGTTTTGTTTGAATTATTCGTTTTATAAAATATTAATTCACAGCTTGATGCAACAAATTCTATACTAATATTAATATTATTGTTGAGGGATTTAACTATTTGTAAAATTATAAATAAATTACAACAATTATATTTATAATCTATATTACTACTACTATAGCCACTAGTACTATGGATTTAAGAAAAATGTCAAAATTATTACTATTTATTACTATCACTATATAAAAGGACTAAGAAGGAAATTATTTTATTATTATTTATATTGATGTTGGAGAAATTTTTTTGGTCCGATATTAATATATAATAACAGTTGACTTATGAACAAACAACATATGGATCTTTGAGTAATAAATTAGAAACGTTGGTTTATTTTATTTTGCTCATTCATTACCTATTCATTAACTAAAAGAATTGTAACCTCAAAAAAACAGAAGCATAACATAATTAATATAGTAAATAATGAATAATATTATAACTTATTGTATATTATATCAAAATAAAAACAGATCTACCAATTAAACAATTGGATTGGATTATTGTTCAAGGATGGTAATAATAATATATCAATTACTAATAATAATTCTTAACGAGGTTTACTATTATGGTTATTGTTACGTATGCAACCAAAGCATAACTGATTTATTATTGTTAACGTGGCAAGTAATAATATTAATATATTATTAATAATAATTTATTGTATAACATTGTATTAACAGGTTACACGCGACCATCAAGGTAAGTAATAATGTATTACTAATAACATATAATTTATTGTAATATATATATTACATTGCATTAATGGGTTATGCACGCGATCGATCATCAAGGTAAGTAATATTATTAATAAATAATAATTTATCGTATACATATATTACATTGCATTAACGGGTTTGTTTATTATTATGCACGCGACCATCAAGGTAAGTAATAATGTATTACTAATAATATTATTAATAATAACTTATTGTATACATATATAACATTGTATTAACAGGTTTATTATTATGGTTTATTGTTACTATTATGCACGCGAAAGCAATAATATATTACTAATAATATTATTAATAATAACTTACTGTATACATATATTACATTGTATTAACGGGTTTATTATTATGGTTTATTGTTACGCGTGGTAAGTAATAATATTAATATATTATTATTAATAATCTATACTTCCACGATCTAAAGCGATTTGATTGGTTGGATTTAAAAACGTGATTTCAATTTTTATTCACAACAATATAATGAAAAAATAAATTTAAAATAAAAATAAAATAGACAAAAATTTGACTTATATATATAACAAATTTTTTAGAAAATGTGACTAATCAAATAATTTCTAGCATTTTTTGATTTTTCATAAAATTTTATAATAACTTTTGCGTGGCATGATTCTAATTTTTTGTACAACGTAATTTCTATATACACTTAATATGCGATCACCTGATGTTACGCCTTATTATTATGCAGTTCAAAATTTTATTAATCAAACCGGGACTGGTGCATTAAGTAAAAACGTTTTTTTAAAGTTAATTTGCATATAAACTTAAAGTCTCGTCGAGTTTGCATTATTAATGAATTTAGGACAAAAATTTTAAATTAGACAGAAAATTCCGTGATTTTTATGAAAACCTTGAGCTTAGTAAAAACCCCGTTGAATCATTGATTACGTCATTAAGTAAGTCCGCTTAAAATATCTTGAATTATATATGGTTAAAATTTGATCAAGTATAGACAACAAAACGTAAAGCCTTAAAATTTGCATTTTGTCAACTTTATTAAGTGTTTTATATAATAATAATAAAATTACAGGGTGGTCGGATAACTTTTTAAACCCTTATCACGAACTAATTTATGCCAACACCATATTGTAGATATATGTAATCTGTTATGTTGAGCAATTTTATTAATGAAATAATATACATACATTACAACGAAGAAATTTGACCTTTATTACATGTAAAGATTCCGATTGAAAATTTGCTTTTTTGGACTATTTGCTAAATGTTTTCATTAATACCATACCAAATCTTTCGAAATTAACAAACTAATCAAGCTAATGCAATAAATAGTAACATGAGTAATATGAATAAGAATAATACGAATAACATTGTTAATAGATAATTTTGACACGCCTTCTTAAGCTGCCCATTTTCAAATTCAAAAATAATTTTAAACAACAACATTAATAATAATTTTAATTTATATCCAATTGGACTATTACTACCTACCACCACAACAGCAAATCCAATATCTGACACCACTGCCGCATTCTCAAATAATACAACAGCAATGATAGCTTACGGCTTCGAATTCTCAAGTGAGCCATTATGATCACCATCCAAATGGACTTCTTATTAATCCTCAATCAAGTGATCAAACACAATTTGGTACGTATAATCACAACAACAACAATAATAATACACTAGGTGGAAGCATTGGTCATGAGGTTCTAAGTTTAAACGACATTAGTATGAACCTTTCAGGGATTTTGAATGAATAAAAATAATCGCTTTAATCAATCATTTATTGATCTAATAACTTTATATTTAACATCAAATTTGCCGAGTGTGTAACATTAATGAGCTAATTTTAGTTATATGTTAAGTCAACTTCAACTGTTACTAAATTGGTGGTTTGCCCTGATAAAAGATTAATTACTACTATGAATTTAATTGAATTCCATATTTTCATTTTTTAACACACAGAGCTTGTATGTTTTTGAGCCAATATATGTAATACTGTAATATTAATATTAGTATTAGTATTAGTAAGTATGGGTTTTTTCTATAAAATAAAGTCAAATAAAAAGCCCAAAGCTTAATATTTAAATTAACTTGGATTTAAAAAATAAAATAATATTACGTTTACTTGTGACCAATGAGATCAACATTAAAAATCAAAAGCCGAGCTCGGTTAAGGTTTTATCTGATTACTAAAATGGATAAATGACAAAAATTATTTTATGTTCTAAATAATCAAATTAAAAATAATTTATATTATTATTATATAGCTTGGTTATATACGTTATTAAATTTCTTTATTATTGTGCGATTCTAATTATACATCGATTTCACCGTCCATTTCAGATGTGTTCCCATTTTTCCAGGATGTCCACGTCTCTAATGCTTTGAACAATAATTACAAGTTCCATCCCGATATCCATGTGTATCTGAATCATTAGTTTTATAATAAATTCAAATTTGCTCTCTAGGTCGATCTCCAGCACGTCGCTTACACTTCCATTTTGATACTGCTGATTTGTATTAAATGACATATAACTTTCAGAAAATGCAATAGCTTGAGATGATACATTTGAAAATAAATTTGAGGTGGAAGTAAAACTTTAGTCATTTTAATAATAAAAATTTTGACTTTAGGCGCGGGCTTAACAAACTATTAATTAAACTTCATTATAACATTTTACAATTGCAACAACTAAAATGCTAAATGCAAATACTATTTTATCATTTAAATACAAAAGTTAAGTGACATCATTAATTAAAATTATCCCAAAGTAAATATTGGTGGCAATGATTGGATGACAAAAGAATTTAAAAATACTGGTATTTATTTTATTAATTGTAATTAGGTCATATAATATTATATCATAATAATTTTTCATCATAATCTAATTTATTGAATGTGCTACTCTGAAGCAAATACTGGTGACAATGATTAATACCGGTTCCGTCTGTGCATTTTATATGCATGTTTTACTGTTTTTAATTCTGTATGTTTTGCTCTTTCTGCATGTTATTTTTTTTTTAATAGGGCATGCATGATCTTCGAAAGAAGAGATGTCCTACCTTTTTTAAAATAACTCTGTAATTGCATAGATTAAAACTCAAACTTTATCACACCAAAAAGATTTTTCAAAATATTGATTGTTGTTGAGTTCAAGTCATTTTTGTAAACAAGGTTTTACTATGCAAGGAGTTTGGTCGCAAATTTCTTCCAAATATAAACCTGCAAAGTAGAGTCAATAACTATTGAAAATTATTCAAGAAAGAGAAATTTACATTTGAATTCACCAAGAAGGATAAACAATAGAAAAAGAAGGCAGAATGAAAGTGAGCTATTACTTTGGAAGATAAAATATAATATGGGTTAAACCCTGTGATTACATAAATTATTAAATAGATTTACTGTTAAATTTTTCTTCTCCCTTCACACACATACATACAATCTGGTGACGACTGCAGTCTGACCCAACGGGTTGTATATTTGAGATGTCTCTTATATAATAATAAACACAAAATTTTAAATTGTTGATGAAACATAAAATTCAATTTTAAACAAAAAGAGGCTACGTTACCGGTTATACATATTATTTCTATTCAAAGTTAGGTTATAGTAATGGAATGTAAATATGCAGGACCTAAATTAACTTACTACATTGAGAAGGCAAGGAATGCTCTGCAAGTTGCGTTTTTGGCAATTGTAGGAATTGGGGAACGATTGCAAATCAAGTATTCTTTACGTCAACTCGAAAGTGGCTTTAATTACCCAGCTGATAATGGATCTTGTTCAACGATTTTTGGTTTGGTATTAAGGGGAAATGGTTACAACTTTATAACGGCTATGCGAGTAGGTATAATTTTTATTAACATATGACAAATTGATTACTACTGATGCTTTCTCTGTGGATAAAGTTGGAGTATTTGGGATATTGGTCATTTGATTAAAATGTTTGCTTATTCGTTCAACATCTAATTCTATTTGAAATTGTTAAACGACCCATTGAAGAAGAACGAAAGTGTGTAATTCGATTATTAGTATAAAAAAAATAATTAATTTTTATATAAATGCGACAATGTTAATGGGAAATCTGCGTCATTTTTCTAAGTGATAGTTTTTGCAATAGATCGTTTTTCAAACGTGTGTCGCTAATCTGTCTATAAAAAGATTAATGGAAAGTAATATCACGTTTTATTTCACTTTGAGGGTTAATAAAATAAAAAACTTACAAATAAGATTTATATATATATATATTTCAAGGTTTCTCTTCATTTGAGTAACAAAAAAACCAACATTTATTATGTAGGTTACTGAGAAAACACTTTTAAAAAACAATAATTCCTGCGAATGAGTGAGTAGAAAACACAAATGACATGTGTTTTTATTAATATTATGATTAAATATTCATAATTACTTATTTTTTTTAATAGAATTACAACCAAGTCAAGCGTATGTATTTCGTTGTTATATAGTAGTATAACGTTTAAATATTAATATTATACAGTTCATTCTCTATATGGTTTACGAAAAGATGTCTATTATAGACAGTAATGATTTATATATTAATATAGGACATGTAGATTGAGCTTAAATCCTTATTCTGTTATAGTTCAAGACCCATTATTATTATTATTATTATTATTATTATTATTATTATTATTATTATTATAGAAAGACAGATCTGTTATTATAGAGAATTACTATTTATATATATATATATATGATTTTTTGCACTTATTCCAAAATTTTAAGCAGTTAAGTTAGTTCAGGTTTATATACCATGAGAGTTGAAGCTTTAAATATGTCTTTTATATTAACATTAACAGTAATGAAGTAAGTACTTTAAAAACTTTATTATCCGTTATAATAATAACTTTTTAATAAAATCGTGTAACGTAAATTGTTTATAATAGATTTTTATTATAGAAAATATTTTCCGATTTCATTCACATAATACGTAATTGTTTATTTTAATATGAACATATGAACTACAAAATAGACAAAGTTATTTTTTAACATAATTGTTATTTTTTTTAATATAAACCTATTCGTGGATATTTAACTAAAAATTTTATATAAAAAGATTTTTTTCTTTTCATTTACGATCGGACCACCAATTAAAATTAATTAATAAAAGAATAAAAAACATTAGCGTTCTAAATGAGAATATATCATGATTACTTAATGCTTATGAACATGCATGTGACAAGAATAAATTATTTCCTTCTTTTTTACTTCTTTGGATGTGGCAAAATAAATTCGAACAGATAAATTAAATAATAAACAAATAAACAAATTCTCTTTGTAATTTATTCAACCCCCCGTTTACATAAAAAAATATCAATGAAAACTCATATGTAAATAAATAATAAACAGAAGCAATAAACAATAAACATAAATAATTAATAAAAAATGGTCAATTTTTTTAAAGCAACAATGAAAACATTGATTATAGAGTTCACACACAGTTATAATATACTGTACATATTGAGATTGCGGAAAATCTTATTGTGGATCATGAGGAAGAAAAGCTATTTATTAATCAACCATTTAAACGTAACTGATAACAATACTAATTGTTAATATTAATGAAAATAAGTTAATAGTTCACATAATATTTTATTTATTAATTATTGCTAACTTTCGATCGAGGGAATTTTTTATTTGTATTTTTTAATAATAGGTGTGAATTTTGCATCTAAAGCGTGAAAGTACAATCATGTGATATTAGTAATTTCCGTGATTTTCAATGAAATGTTTTTACACGTTTTACCTGCTTCGTCCTCAAACAAATTTACAAATAAACAATAATACTAAAAACTTCCTTTTTACTAATATTATTACCATTTTTAATATAGATTTGTTAACTGTTGAATCAATTTCTGACGGTAAAGACATGGAACGATTTCTGTTAATTCATTTAATAATACAAATTCTCTTGAAACAGGTAAAATTAGTACTGAGAAGGTTTATTTATATTCCCACAGATCAAAAATTGTATGATGTAATTTTATACTCAAAGGCAGCAAATACAGAACTTTTAACACAAACTTGGTATAAATTATTTAAGCAATTTTGCCAGGAAGCCGATATTTATAATAAAGATATAGCAAATGAAAACAATTGGAATTGGAAATATGTAGATTTCTTGACGGATGTTGGTTTAAACAAGATATACCAAGTTTGGAAAAAATTTTATTTGACAAAATTAAATTATAGCAGACACTACCAGGTAAAATAAAACAATTTTTAGATACCAACCGCGTTAGAAGAACAAATTCTGATGCCCCAGAAAATATTACATATTTTAGAACATCCTCCATTAAATCTGAATTAACTTCTTTCTCTTACAAAAAAGTAGCCTTCTAGCCTTCATATATATGTGGTTTTCGTGGAGGAGATCTAAAGATCCTTGGGTAACATTAAATAATAATAAGAGGGAAATAATCATGCTGGTGGCCTTGATGATAAAATACCTGATTAAAAAAGCCATTTAAAATCCATCTAAACAAAAAGTTTCGAAAGATGTAATTCTTTACCAATTTAGAATTACATAATATACAATAAACGCTAATTAAAGTTGACAATAATAATAATAGGAAATAAAATTACGTAAGTAAATCATGCGATTATTCCATATAAAAATTATTGAATTTTTTAAACAAAATAATGTCAAATCGAGTAATTTATATATGACGGAAAATTATATTTTCTTGAATAAGTATGATAATATAATGAATATTATTTACGTATTTCATACAAGTTAAGAACCTACCAAAAATATTATTTTAGCAATTTTCGAATGTTTATTATTATGATTTTAAATGCATATTATGAAAAGAACCAAATAATTAATTTCCTAATCAGTCCAGTAAGTAACATTCATTCAAATTACAAATCGATCTATTAAAAAGTTAAAAAAAAATTTTTTCAATTTTCTGAAACGTATATAAACCAATCCTTCTTTCTTGCTTTTTTTCAAAAAAAAAATTTTTTTTAATCAAAAAATGAATGATCAAAAAAATAATATTTTTGCTTCGACCCGTTCTACTTACACGTCTGATATTGACACTTCTGGCGGAAATGCTTCGACTACCGATTTAAATAATATTAATAATGATCCTTTTGTAATTTTAACTCGTTCTCAATTTTTACTTTCGCCTCAACCTGAATTTTCACATTCTCAATTTTTACACGGACAACATTTATTTGTTGAAACACAACAGCCTCAACCTTTTTTTACGCTAAATCCTCATCCAAGCCATCATCAGAATGAGCCCATTACTCCTCAACAAAATAATCAAGCTAATACAATTAATAGTAACATGAGTAATATGAATAACATGAATAATATTGTTGATAATTTTGTCACGTCTTCTCAAGCTGCCCATTTTCCAAATTCGAAAATAACTCCAAGCAACAACGACGACAATGACAACGACGACAACGACAAAAACAACATTAGTAATACTTTTGATTTATATCCAATCGGACTACTACCACCACAACAGCAGATCCAATATCCGCCATCACTGCCGCATTCTCAAACTACACAACAGCAAAGAGAACTTACGGCTTCGAATTCTCAAGTAAGCTATTATAATCACCATCGAAATGGACTGATTAATCCTCAATCAAGTGATCAAACACAATTTGGTTCAAGATTTCCGTATAACAACAACAACAACAATAATAATGTACTAGGTGAGAGTATTGATCGTAAGATTCTAATTTTAAACGCCATCAATAAAAACCTTTCAGAGATTTTGAATGAATATAGTGTTTTGGCTGGACATCTTAATAAAATTCAAAATATAAATAGAAATCTCTCAAATATCTTGAATAATAATAATCACTTTAATTAATCATTTATTGATCCGATTTATCGGGCAAAAAACATTATTAAGCCATTTGGCTGCCTTATTATTTAGATACAAAATAACATCAGCGTATACTATTTATACAATATTTCTATAATATGTACTTAAATCTTTTTCTTGTATTATTTATTCATTTTGTCATTTTTTTTTTTACATTTCCGCCGTTCTTTTGTAAAATAATAAAATTAAACTAGATAAAATAAAATAAACAATTTAAAATTGCAAATTTATGGTATACTTCTGAAAAGAAATCGACCAAGTATTTCGTTTCGTTTTTGTAAATCAGATACACTTGCTGAAGCAGGCGTATTAACTGATTGATTAGATGTGTAATGTAATTGATCACAACTGAATCATCTCGTCTATCCAATTTAAATTGATAAACATACCAAACATTTACACAATTTGACAATTCTTTGAAATTAAGAACTCTCAAATATCTTGAATAATAATAATCACTTTAATTAATCATTTATTGATCCGATTTATCGGGCAAAAAACATTATTAAGCCATTTGGCTGCCTTATTATTTAGATACAAAATAACATCAGCGTATACTATTTATACAATATTTCTATAATATGTACTTAAATCTTTTTCTTGTATTATTTATTCATTTTGTCATTTTTTTTTTTACATTTCCGCCGTTCTTTTGTAAAATAATAAAATTAAACTAGATAAAATAAAATAAACAATTTAAAATTGCAAATTTATGGTATACTTCTGAAAAGAAATCGACCAAGTATTTCGTTTCGTTTTTGTAAATCAGATACACTTGCTGAAGCAGGCGTATTAACTGATTGATTAGATGTGTAATGTAATTGATCACAACTAGCCAAGGGAATATGTATTTGAGACAAAAGTTTGATAAGAGTTTTGAACAGTCAATTGCTTTTGGAGAATAATTATACAATTAGAAATAATTTATTAAAACATGAATTATATATATATATACACCTTGTCTTTGCAATAAAGATTTTGCTGTTATAAAAGAGCTTTCAAGAGTAAGGTTATTTATCATGTAAAATCGATTCTTCAGAAGTAGTATGTTGCTAAGATGTAGTAGTATTTTGATCAAATTCGTCATTTTTGTCAAAAAAATTAAATACCGTACCATTTATTGCATCTAAAATCCTGATGTTACATAACTCTGTAATTGGATAGATTGAAACTAGTGTTGGTCGCCAAAATTATTTTGAAGAGACGAAAGTCAAAACTAAAATTAAAAGTCAATAGTCAAAAATCAAAACTTATGGCGAATCTTTTGACTTTCGCACGGTTGCGAAACTCTCTAGTTTTGGAAACCAACACTAATTGAAACTCAAACTTTATCATGGTAAAATGACTTTTCAAAATATTGATTGTTGTTGAGTTCAATTCCTTTTTGTAAGCAAGGTT
>CAUDNR010000004.1:0-29464 GCA_958430865.1 Entrophospora sp. SA101 | reverse complement strand
GTACGTTTTATGGATTTAGATTTCATTTTACAGTTATTTATTCTTTATATTAAATTACAAATTAAAATTTTATTTAAATAAAATATGAAACAGTTTAAAGGAAAATTTTTAGCACATATCTCTATAATTATATAATTTACAAAGAATTACTGTAATAAAGTAAAAAAAAAAAAAAGAAAAATAATGAATAAGAAAAAAGAAAAACCAGTCCTTTGTTTCCATCTTTATTTCTTCTCTTCTCTTTCTTTTTTTTGAAATAGTACAACAATAATAATAACGCAATGATGGTGTGATGTTATCATAATGAAAGTAGTAAAATAATAATATCAAATTTTTTTATTAATTAACGTATCTCTTCTTAAGACTTCTTTTTTTTTTACCCTGATTCGCAACCTTAAATCTAACGCAATCATCTTGAGCACCACGTTGAGCAACAGGCATTAAAACAGGTTGATGAGTAAACGATGAAACCATTGTACATAATCTGTAGCTGCCAACATCGAGACCACCGGGAACTTCTAAATTCAATTCACCGTTAACCTTGGCATTATTGTTTAAACCTTTGAAGAACGCAAACTTTTTTGGATCTAGTATCTGTTGGCCATTTTCGAATTTTTGAACGGTTACGTGACTGTGTCCTTGAATTAGACCATTTTTGCCTAAGGTTTGAGGAAAGATGTAATATTCTTTTGCGGGATCACTGAAAAATCCAGTGTTCAAATTGATTGTTTTTGTGACAATAGTAAAAGTTTTCTTTGCTTGGATAACTCCACCATTAGGAGGGAAGAAAATAGTGGTAGAGACCATACTGTTTTCGTTAGGTATTTCACCCTGAACAGTAACTGAGCATGAGCCTCCTCTTATTTGTTCTCCATTTTCAAGTACTTTTGCATTCTTACAAACATCTTGACTCTTGGTTCTTTCATTAAGGGCGTCTACTGATTGCAGGAAAGAACAAATTGACAAAGCGATAGTAATTAAAAGTAAGATTGACGATTGCATTTTCGCTAAAATATTTTGTTTATGTTTAAATTAGAAGAAAATGTTTATTAAATTAAAGGAAATTAATTATTAAAAAAATTTATTTTTTTCTTTTATCAAAAAAAAAAAAAATTATTATTAGTTATGATTATTATTATTATTATTGTAATATTATTGAGGAAATTATTTTGTCTTGAGAAATGTCAAAATTTTACTTCTTATATAATGAAATAAAAATCGATCTATCAATTAACATTATATACATATATACGTTTTTACAATTAAAAAAAATTTCCATTATTATAATACGTTTCACATGTACGTCGTTCTCGTTAATTTATTATGAAGAATTTTGTGACGGTCGTTTTTTATTGTAATACATAAAAAGAAATTTTAAAGTTTTATAGCGCTGTATAATTACAATTTTTGAAACAAGGATAAATTTGCATAAATATTTGCACACAACATTTTATTTCCTCTTATGTTTTTTCCAATCATTAAAAATGGTTAATTTCTAGGTAGTTTTAATTATTTATATGAAACTATTTGTTGTGCGAATGATAATTTTTTTACCA
Organism: Entrophospora sp. SA101; assembly: GCA_958430865.1. NCBI lineage: Eukaryota > Fungi > Glomeromycota > Glomeromycetes > Entrophosporales > Entrophosporaceae > Entrophospora > Entrophospora sp. SA101. The sequence goes on along the minus strand of CAUDNR010000004.1, from coordinate 27,908 downwards.
AAATTACAACAATGTTTTTTCTATATTTACTAGGGAATTTCCACGAACCCTTGTAACTTAATCCCTAACAGTTTAATTAATTAATTAATTAATTTCTTTATTAGTCCAATGAATGATCAACAACTAAACTAATGAACTAATCAACACCAAGCCAAGTAATTAGTTGAACGATAATTCAATTAATTGAAAGTTAATAATAAACAAGTATTCATTCCCAATTAACAATCAATTTTCTGATTCTTTTGAATTTAAATTTTTCAATATTTTGAAATTTTAAAGGTTATACACACGCACGTGTCTATTATAATGAAACTGTGGAAGGGGAAGAAAGATTAAAACAATGTGACATTCTACTCTTTTTATGTATAATTAATTAATCAATAATTTCCTTTTTAAGAAATTAGTTATTAGATCCAAAGAATCTTATCCATATTTGTTCAAAGAGATAAGCAACGATGCCCAGATGGTTTGATTGAATGATTAGGATCACGATTCGTTCCATCATCGTTTATCCATTCAGATTTTATAATTTTTTTTTTATCTCTTTGAGTCATCATTCATCAATGCTATTTTAAATTAATATTTTTTATTTAAAAGCAAAATATAATTACTATAATCTTTAAAATCTAATTCATTGCCATTATTATTTATTATTTATTATTATATGCTTTTTTAAGATTTATTTAAAAAAATTTTTAATCTGCAAGGTATTTTTTTCTTAATTTAATGAGTTGTGTTCGTTCATTGTTGAGTCGCTGCATTATCAATAGAATTTGCCAAGCTTGAATTTTGTTCTTATTGTTTCAATTCCTGTGGTCCTTGCTGTTGAGATGTTTCTCCCAATTGTTTTTCTTCAGTTGGTGGTACGCATTTATTTTCATCAATTTTAAGGAAATTTTCAAATATTTCGGTTGCCTCTTTAACTTTGGTTGCTGATCCTATAAGTGGTACACGATTGAAAGTTTGTTGTTCATGCCCTGCACGTTTCTGTGCTTCCTCCTAATTTACTACTACTATTATTATTACAATAAATCGATAATAATATTATTAATGAGTAATAATAGCAATTACTTTTAACTCTTGAACCAATTTAGTTTCATAGATAGAATATCCGGCTAATTTAACCAATTCTTGGGCTGTCAACGATGGAATTACAATTTCCTCACTAGTTTTTTTTTGTATAATTAAAATGATTATTATTTATTTGTCTAGTTTCAGTAGCATATTTCCCCATAGCAGATTCATTTTTTTTTAGAAGGGACAAATAAATTATGGGTTATTTTCCAAAAATAGTAATAACTATTTAAAAACAATATTTACGTGCAGTTGCTGCGGCAGATCACTTCTTGCATGTATAAATCCTTTACTTTGTGGAACACCTTCATGAACGGGGCCATCTTTTTCCGAAACTGTGGCAGCGAAGGAAGCAATTGGTTGTTGTTATTGACCAAATGAACGTGCAAGGTTGAAGTCTTGACTATTATTTCTGTTAGTGTTAATAGGAGGAGTGTTTCCTGCTGCTGTAACTAAAGATGGTAAAATAACCGGTTGGTTTTCTTCTCCTTTTTCAATTTTGATAACATGTTCAAGTCTTTCAGTAGCTTTGATTATTTTTGTGCCTAATCCACTTCTAGGAATTCGTCTCATGTGTTCAGCTTCTTTCTATTAATTATAACAATAATTAATTTACTTGAGCGCTTTAACCAATTGTTCTTCATCTACTGGACCACTTGATCTAACCATCATTGCTTGAACTGAATGTGAAGGGATACCGCCAACAATTGATTGATTTACAAATATTAATATATATACGAGAATATACTGTACATAATGCATACCTTACGGCTGTGACATATTTACCAAGTGCAGATTCTTTTTTTTTATAATAGATAAATAATTTATTACGTTACTTATGAGTCATTGAGGCGTCCTGTCTTTAATGATTCCAAGATATTCCACATTTTCAGTTTTTCAGAAGCAATTTCCTTCAATTTAGAATATGATGTTCAACTTCTTTGTTTTGAGGGATACCTTCATGCAAAATTTCGCCTTGAGATGAAACTTCAAACAATCCAGGTTCACCACCCGTGATTTTTGTTGTTGTGTTGGTAGTGGTGTTACATTGGTGTTCATTGTATCATTGTTTTCTTGGTTTATTTGGCGTAGATGATGATAATTGGATCTGTTTTGGTGATAACACAGATTGATTTCTTGGTAGTGATCGTTCATTGTTATTATTATTTTGATTTGTTCTGGCTGTTTGCTGCCAAAAAAATTTTTTTCGATTAGAAACGTTAAGGGTTTTATTATTTACAATTTACTAATTGATTGATTTGATTATTTATTATTATTTATTTATCATTTTATCATTTATTATTAAATTTACCCTTATCGTCATTCATATTTTTTAATGAAGATGATAATTGGTTTTTTTTGGGAAAAAAAAAAAATAATAGATTTAAAAAAGTTTACATTTAAATTATTTTAGAAATTAAACCAATTACACAATCATTTCTTTATAATCATAATCATTCATACACGCATATAATTATATCATTGTTATTTTATTATTAAAAAAAAATGCTTCTCAATTTGTTTTTATTTTAATTAAAAAAAAAGTTTCTGAATTTAGTTGATTAATAATAAATTATATGTTAAAATACAAGCTCGCTTTTTTCCTGCCTTGTCTAACTTGTCTCTAACTCATTTTTCTCCTCCTTCACAATTTCCACAAATTGTATCATCGCCACATCCAGGGTGTTTGCGACCGTATCTGGGGCAAGTGTCTTATATGCTGTTGCTGATAGTTTTTTTTCCATTTGTTTTAAAGAGTATTTTTATAAGTAATAAAGGCGTATCCGTAAGCCTTTTTATTGTTGTTAATGATGATAATAATATTGTTATTATTTGTTTTTTTAAAAAAAAAAGTTTGGACATGAAAGGTCCAACTAATTCTTTGGTGATAGTTTGCACAATTTTTTAGTGCTAAAATTTGAGGAAAGGCAAAAGCAAAATGCAAGAGATAATTGTGACTGTAGGCTTGTACGTTTTGCAGAAAATTGTTCCAGGAGCACTTGAACATGTTACTTTGGAAGAAATCAGGAAGTTTTCTTCAGATACATGTCAGCAGCATATAAAGATATGCCGTAAAAAGATATCGCTCACATTGAAGAATTCAAAACGAGGTGATAGATAAGATTGATGTTGTCAATAAACTGATAACCAAGTTTATCTTCGACTGAATTATTATTTTGGACCAATCAAATTCATTTTAAACTTTTAAAGCAAATTGTCCAACATTTTGAGGAATTTGAAAAAAATCTTTCTATTACTACAAAATTATGAAGATTTTAATATATATCATTGATAATTTTTTTATAATAATATTAATAGATAAAAATTCCATAACAAGCCTTGGCTTAAGAATAAGTTTCGACTTGAAGAGGACTCAACTTGAACCCAGTAATAAAAAAAATCGCACGCAAAACAAATATTATTATTATTATCAATTTTTTTTAAATAGTTAATTACACAATATCGATATTTAAATAAAGAAGTAACTTAAATAGGAATGTCATCCATCAACATCATATAATTACACGCATTTTGTGTATTGCAGCCGGAATTTTCCAAACGATTTCTCTGAATCCTCAAGACTTCAAAAAGTAAAAAGAGCTAAAAAAGTGAAACAACTTTGTTATAATCTTGTAACATTACACAAATTTCTTATTAATAATCACCACAGGAATATAGATAGAATATAAACCTCTAGTTCAGAATCAGGCATGGTATTTTCACAATCAATTTACAAACTTTTGACACAGAATTTCTTATTAATAATAACCATTGGAAATATATAGAATATAGAATAAATCTAGTTGGAGGTTGGCAAACTCTTTAACCGGTAATTTAATCACGTGAAATTTTTTAACGAATAAAACGAAGATAGTATATAATACAGTGGTACTTTGCCAAATTTGGAATTTCTAATTTGCTATGTGACACTGAAAAAATAAAAAATTTTATACAAGCCCATCCAGGATTAAGCAATGTCAAAGATGCCTAATATATAGCATATTATTGTGATATATCACTTGTTCAACTTGTAATGATTTTTATTCCTTTAAAACATTCTGAAGGTGCTATTAAATATTGACATATCATTGGAAATAATTTACAAACAAACTTATACGGGCTGAGAATTTAATATACAAACTATAACAGATTCTAAGCCAAATATGGTACATTATAGAGAAAGTGAACTTATTATTGTTAAAAAAAATTTTTCCATAATAATAGTAAATATAATCAAAATCAATAGCCACCATTGTAAATAATATAATTTATTTGGAGTTTCTTATACTTAATAATAATGATAATTCTGGAAAACACTTGATAATGAGATTTGCACATTCAACTGATCGACTGGTTTTCTTCATACAAACATGGCATATATTAGTTGGTCTAATGTTTAAAAATTAATATTATAGAAAAAAAGTCAATAATTCTCTTATACATTAGAAAAAAAAAACTAGTATGTAAAGTTGCGCGAATCCTTACAATATATTATATATTCAGAATTTATTTCTTTTTTCCACAAAGAACGTTAATCGATTGACAAAAGGTTATAGACTTGATCTCCAAATTTGGTAAAATACCTGACTGTAAATAGTAATAATAGTATATGCACTATCCAATCCAATTAAAAAACTTTTACCTATTTTCCTTCGTGATAATTATAAAAGTAGTTAGCAAAAGTAATTGTCATTAATAAATAATTGTTTTTCCTTTGTGGTGATAATAATAGTAAAATATTTTTTCTGCTAGCAAATAGTCATAGTAGGGTTGAAAACTTTAGCCCCACCCAAAAAAAGCAAAGACTGTTTTGTTTTATCATTATGCATAAAATTGGAAAAATCGGAATGGTTGCCGAGCTTTAAAATAAGTGGAATAAACATGCAATATTACGTCAATAACTAGAAACGTTCCAAAATTCCCAAGAATAGAAATTTTAGCATGTATGAAAATAAAAAATTTGTAAACGCCAAGATCGATAACTAGTTAAATTAAATATTAATAAAAAAAAAACTTTTTGAGGACTGTAATGATCGACGTTACAGAATTTTATTGAAAAAATTTGGTTGGCTAAGATTTATGCAGCAAATCTTTTCGTTAAAAACTTGGCGAGAGCTTTATTATTAACTCGTCATATAACCTCCAAATTATAGGAGATCATATTATCCTTATTATCTCGATAGGTAATTTAATAATATATACAAATCAAAATGTTTCTTAAGCTATTTTACAGTTTATTTGCCTGCCATTGATGACCAAATTATTCATTGAATATAATATACACACTAGGTATTAATGGTCCGGTTCGGACTGGTTTAGTCCAAAGACCGCTCAGTCTAATCAAAGGACCAGACCGGACGGACTATTAACATCTCTAACTCAACCTAGTCAAGAACGTCTTTCGATATATATATGCATTCTTCTAAAGTATCATCTCGGGAACTTAAAAATTGTATAATTAATTAGCAGAGTATAATTAAAACTAAAACTAAAGAAAAATATATGAAAGAAACCTAACACTTGTAATAAGTTGAAGTACTATCATCTAGATTCCAGTTTCATCGAATCAGGATAATTTGCTTCTTGATTATTAATCAAATATTTTATAATAATTTCTAATTAAAGATTAAAGAGCCTTTTATCAAGAACTAATAGCATTATTTCCTCTGTTATTTATACTTTTCTAGGAATTATTAATTAAATAATCCAAATATTAATATTTAATATTATAATATTTTCGCCATTTGTATCACGTTACATAAATTTTTCCGAGTAAACTATTTACACATTTTACTATTACAGGTTAGAAACAAGTAATTTATTACAAAAGTTTCAGTTACAAAACCATTAATCTCACAAAAACGTACACAATAGAAATATAAATGATTTTTACCAATCGTGACTAAAGTTCTCAAGAATATGTATGCGGAATTTCCTAGGCACACATAATAAACATGCCTGAAATTTTGCTCGTTTGTATGTAACTCAATAATTTATTAGCCACTCATTATTGGATATAACAGCTTCTATTCTCCTCAGCACACTTTTCATCAAATCCATATAAATATTTCTAAGTAATTGATTCCATTCTTCTTAAATCTATTTGGGCGCTTGCGAATACGAACTTCTAACCGATTTCACAGATGCTCTATCAAGAGATTGGCTTGGCCAATTTTTACTTTGCTTGTTTCAACAGTATGAACTGGAGCATTGAAAATAGGGGGAGCAACTACGATTCTAATATCTGGGTGTGGTCTTGACTATTCATTCTGCCTTCTATTTTTATTAGTGGGCCCAGTCCTTTTCCTGAAAAACATCACCATATCATTATACCGCTACCCAAAGGACTTCATATTGAGAGCTTTGTATAAAAAACATAATATCAAGGTTAATAATTATTATTATAATATTAATATTAATTATGTGGGATTTGGTTTCCGTTAAACCCGAAATCTGTAATAGTAATAGTAAAATTAAGGCTTACTAAATCGAAATGCACTGTATTATATTAATTATTATAAGTATTTTTATTATTATATTAATTACAATCTAAATGCTTATATTATTATAATCAAGGTTACTTTTTTAATATTTAAATCATCACAATGTAACCAACTAACAAGGAAACTAAAGACATCACAATTGGATAATGATAATTTATTTGCATTACTAGTAGTTTTTGTGGTGGTTGTGGTTGTTGGAACGCTGCTGCCAGACGATGATGATGTAGAATTACCAGTTGGTGCAAAAAAAGTTGTTGCTAATGATTGGTTAACAGTAGGTGTTACAGGTGGTGGTTGTGGTGATGATGTTGTTGTTGAACTAGCTGATGCTGTTAGCTCACAAAACTGTCGGACTACAGACTAGTTATTATTATAATTGTTAATAATTAGAATGAGAGGAGGAGTGTGATAATGACGATGATGACGATTCAGAAAAAAATTAAAATTTAAGTAAACGAATAAATAAAATTACCTCGTAGGTTTTTCCTTCGTTTTGAATATCAAGATCATCTCGACATTGTTGAAAACAAAGTTGAATTTCTATATTTTTTTTTTTCAAGAGAAACATCATTTAATTATGAAAACGAAGTCTCTAGACAAAAATAAATAAATAAATACGTTGGAGCGCATCACATAGACAAGTATAATCCGATGGTGGACAAGAAGCTAATTTAAAGTCGCCTGTATTTCTACAATTATCATAAAACGCTTTATTACTACATACAGCTTCGTTTGACGAAGTAAAAAGAAGTATAGTTGTTGAAACGATATAAAATAAAATAATTGATGTGGATTTTAACGATTTTGAATTCATTATTTTATGATTTATTAATTTTATGATTTATTTTTTATTATTTTTTATTACGTATTTATATTTTAGTTTTATAAAATATTAATATATAGTTAATCTATGATCCTATCATAAAATATAAATTTACTCGTCGTAACAACCTTAATAAATTACATTTAAAAAAGCGATTTTTGTTAAATGATGGATGTTACACACAAAAGCAAAATTATCAACAAATCTTCAAGTCATAAATATATATAGTGTATAGTGTATATAAATACAAATATGGCAACAAAAGTTCAAAAGATTATGGTTCAGCCCATTGTAAGTATTTTAAAAAAGATTGTATTCCATTCTTTTATATATTGATGATTTATTTATCTTTTTGTAAATTCTTTAGAATTTGATTTTTAAATATTTACAAAATGTAAGTAATTATATTTAAAATTATTTTTAAAAATGGTATATATTATAAATAAATTTATAATAAATGTTTGATTTTAATAGAAAACAAGAGTTCAAATATGGTTATATGAACAAGTAGATTTAAGAATTGAAGGACAAATCATTGTGAATAGTTTCTCTAATCAATCAATCAAATAAATAATTCATTTGATGAGTAAAATTAATAACTAATTTGTTTGTTTACTTGCTAGGGATTTGATGAATTTATGAATTTGGTTCTTGATGATGCTGAAGAAATAAATGTCAAGAAAAAGTCTAGAAAATCACTAGGTAAATTATGACAAATAGTATTAACAATAATAACTTGAGTAATTATTATTATTACCTCTCTTTAATAAATATTCACTTACTTGATATTATTACTTAGGAAGAATCTTGTTGAAAGGTGATAATATTACTCTAATTCAGAGTGCTACTTAATAAATTTTATTGATTTGTAAGTTTTTCAAATGGAATGATTATTTGGAATAATTATTAAATGGTTATAGAATTATCCTATTAAAGCTAATTTTTGGATTTCAAAATTGCTTCAACATTTCTTTTATACCTAATAATTTTTTTTTGTATTTCTGTTGAATTATGATTTGCTATTAATAATTTAATTCCTTTTATATAAAAAAATAATTATAATAATAATGATTTATTTACTCGTTCATATACTAAAAAGACTACTTACTGCATCAACACTATTTCTTTTTCTTTGATGATGTTCTTCACCTTGTTTTTCTTCAATTTGTGGTTTCTTACTATCAAAATAAATATAAGAATCAAAAAATTCTATTGATTTTTAATGATTCCTCCTTCCTTAGGAAACCACATCTACAAATCCAATATCAATAATACCTTGTTTATCTTGTTAATGATTATTATTACAATTTAACAATTCATTTTTCCTCAATAATTTTAATGCATTATTTCTACCAACTATATTAATTAATCTATTCCCGTCCAGACGTAACTGCCATTTTTACTTGTACAAATCTAATCTTATGTTTCTCTAATAATAGCATTTTAGATTTTAATATTGATTTTTGGAAAACATATGTATTCATTTATCTGAAGCACATCTATGATCACAAACTGTAGCTAGTTCTGCTCCACCATCTAATGCATGGCTGCCATAGAGATCAATGGTAAAGTATTGAGTCTAAATAATGTGTCTTGCATAAGTAAACTCATTTTCTTCCCGTAATTATACAATCCTTTTCCATGCTTAAATATTAGAAATAATGATGATAATATTTATTTATATATTAATTAATTAACTGATATATTTACTTAAACTCGAACAAAAAGTATTTTCACTACCCGTTAATATCAATCCAACCAAATTCTTTTCATTATAATCACAATCATGATCATGATCATTGTAGACTTCATTATTTTCATCATCATCAATCTTCTAATCTATCAATCAAATTTGCTAATTCTGCCATCATCTTGCCACTTGATGAATTATGTTTTTTTTAGGAATTTATTAGGTGCAATTAATCCAATTCCTGGTGAAAATGTTGGATTAAAATCAATTGACACACTGCTAAACAATTGGATTGGATTTAGATTAATCAATCAATCAATAATAATAATAAAGAATATTAATTAAAACTTTACCCTAATTTACAAAATTCTTCCTAATTCTGAATAATTTAGCGTCATTATTGTTAATAGTGGTGTTTCTTATTTAATAACCTTTATGAATACAATGATGATGGAATTTTAAATAATTAACAAAGGATTGCCTCGTATTCGCATTATTATTATAATCTAAATATGCAAATATATTATATGGATGTACAAAAACTAAATTATCATAGAAAATATGGAAATAAGATCTGAGTTAATTGTCTGAGTCTAAGTCTACGCGAGTCCATTTTATTGTTTGTCACAATGGTTATTCTGTGTATATACATCCTCAAAACCAGCGCACAAAAGGTACTCTAATTTGCCGATTTTTTTTCGTTTTTCCGGTAAATATTTTTATCATTTCCGACGATCATTTACATTTTCATCCATTTCAGAAAAATTTCACAACTTTCTCATTCAAAATTACTTTCTGTTTTACCATTGAAAGAACAACTTTACCTAATGTACATGTTTAAACACACAAAAAGAATTTTACCTACCGTTAGACGATTGGCCAGACCATATTCTACTCCTAAAGGTAATAACAGTGTTGTAGTAAATTTTATTAAAAATGTAAATAACATAACTTTTTACTTCATAAAAATTAGATGATTTTGTTAAAGCACCTGTAAAGTTTCAGGATGTTATTGATTATGGTGTTTTTTTAGGAACAGGAGCTGGTTCATTATATGGAATCTGTAGTATAATCGACACTTCAATTGAACGTTCAATTGCACTGATTAATAAGAACATTGAACTTATTGGTAAGAACTTCGAACGTTCAATCGCACTGATTGATAAGGTAGTGAAAGAAGAATTAATGATCATAACCTAATAAATGCAAAATAATTAAAATTAAGTATCACATCCACATATAGAAACTTGAAAAGCTCGATAAGCTTGATACGGATGTCGGCAATATAAAAGGATACCTTAAAATTATGGAAAAGAATTCAGTCGAAAAAAACTGAAGGAATGCGATCTCATAATTTCTCAAACAAATATGTGTAAGCAAAACAACAAATAGCTATAAATTTTTCCCTCAACAATATATTTCTTAAAATTGAACCAATTCTTTATTGCAATGTATCAGCCTTTTCGTTGTTAAATTTATTGATTGTAAACAAATTCAAACAATAAAAAGAAGTGTTGAAATTGCAAATTTTTTATGTGCATGTAAGCCCTATGTGTGCAAAAATCTTTATAATTTGGCATATCAAATGCAAGAAATCAGCTGATTTCCCCCACCAATTTCTACTTTTCCCAATGATCCAGAAAGAAAAACGAAAACATGTTATTGAAATGGCATTGGAGTGCTTTCTTTATTTATCTTTGGATCACAGTAATGAACGTGGTGATCATTTTTGATTGTCCAGAAATATGTCCTATATGCAATAAAGATCATGAAAAAGATAATATAAGAAGAAACGTAATGGTCAATGGGGGATAGTGGTGATTATTGCAGTACACTAACATATCGTCTGAAATTCTGGGAGGATTACTAGAATCCAATCCCAAATAGTAACTGTGAAAGCGTAGAATTACATAAAATCAGTCAGACAAAGTTGTACATAGTGTTATTTTGGATATATTGACTTGAGATATGGAGAATGACTTTGTGATTAATTTAATCATCGGCTTTTACAAATAACATTTTCAACTGATGGTATAAATTATTTTATACACTATATGTTCTGGCCGAAAAATTTTTTTAATAAAATATTATCGCTTTGAGAATCTTTCCTAGCCCTTGATCTTCTGCAATAAGTATAGAATCTGCAACGTAACGCTATTTCACATATAATAATTATCATTAATTTATTAATCAATATATTAAAATATTTTCTTTTGTAACCTTTTGAGTAGAAACTCTAATTAAAAGATTGTATTCTCTAGTTAATATAACAAAAGTTAGAAGACAATAATCCAAAAAAAAATTTTGTTGAAAAGTTCTTGTAATAATAAATAACTTATAAAACCGTTTTTTACTTTTATTTCTTCCTTTCCCAAGAAACCTATACACAAGCCATATATTTTCTGAAAGCTCTCGATGTGCTCTGTCTTGTCATGCTAAAACGAGCCAATAATGATTAGCTTTTTATCAAAATTACTGTGTAAACAAACAACTATGGAAGTTTTACAATATCAACAATATTGATTGATTAAGTTACTTTCAATAATAAACCCCTTTTTATCTTTATCTTTATCAACGAAAATTTCATCAAGGATAACTTCGGGTTCTCGCAGAGGAAAATAATAAAATAAAAATCTGATAGAATCATTATTTTTATCTAAATAAAATTAATCGTTAATAGACTTTTAGAAATAAGTATAAAATCAAAAACATTGTTGTTATTTTTTATGTTTGAAACGCTTTGATAAAAGCAACAAGTGTAGTTAGTGCCTTGATGAAAGGCAACAACAATTGTAGAGCTTTGGTAAAAAGCCATGTTTATCTGCTTTAATGAGCAAAGTTAGGACTAACGTTGGTTAACTAGTGAGTGTTAAAAACGATTAATGAAGTAATTTGCTTTAGTGAGTAAGCAAAGGTTAGTCGGAAATGCTGGTAGTATTATTGTAATCGTAAGCGTAAGGCTGTTAAACAAGCTACTTAAGTTGTTTTGCAAGTAAACCAAAGTGAATTTGCAATCGCCAATAAATGTAAACAACTGAAACAAGTGAATAAGGGGACTTTATAAACCATAATTGTTAATTAACCTAAATGATACCTCGCAATATCACTATTTAACAAGAATCGAAAAATTGTAAAAAGTTTATTTCAAAATATTGTTACAAGATAAGAAATCAAATAAGGATGATAAATAAAAATAAGATAATAAATTTATAATGAAGATTAAATTACTATTGTTACTAGAATCTAATGCTTATTAATTAATTAATTAATATTGTTAATAATGGATAGTAATTTCCAATTAATAATGAAATTTTTATTCACATTTAGAAAAAAGAGTCACAATCAAGATTATTTAACGAACTATTACTTGTAATTTTTAAGCTTTTAGATTTAGCAATCTCTTCATCTAATATTCTACTTGTATGATGTGCATCTGGATGTGATTTGTGTGCTTGTTGCGGATCATTACCAATGCTGCTGCTGCTACTATCATCATTAAAATCAATTTCATGTTTAAAAAATCCGAATAATCTTTTTATTAAACTATTATTTTTTAAGTTCTTATTTGTTAACCTTTTATTTTCAAGAATTTCATTTTTAATAATTTCGTCATATTTATTTTTAGCAAATGTCCAAAGCTCTTCACTAGTTGGTCTTTTTGATGGATCCACATCCCAACACCTCTGCATCATTTGTACATAATCATCAGGCATTCCAGGTAGTATTGGTGGTCGTAAACCTTCACATATATCAAAAATCAAGCGATGATTGTGACCTCTATCATTAAATGGTGGATGACCTGCAAATATTTCCCACATCAACATCCCAACACTATAGATATCAGTTTCTTTGGTGTTCTTTGTATCAATTTTGCCTCTAAGTAGCTCAGGTGCAACATATGATACAATCCCATAGACTTTATTTGATGATTCATCATCAACTGGTCCACATAATCCCAAATCTGTTATATAACAATTACCTCCTTGCAATAATATATTACCACTATGTAAATTACAATGGATTAAATCTTGCCAATGTATCTGATATAATGCATAACATAAATAATAAAAGATTGCAATTCTATCTTTTAATGTTAAATGATTATTTTGTAAATAATCCCTTAAATTTCCTTCCAAATGATAATTTAAAACAATTACATAATTTCCATTATTTGGGAATTTAGTTATACCATAGCACTTAACAATCAACCCTGATTTAATCTTACAGTAATTCATTGCCTATTGAATATAAAACCAATTAGTATTATATAATAAAGCATTGTTTATTTTTTAAATGAAAACTACCAACCTCATCAAAAAAGTCTTTTCCTGGATTACTCGAATCATTTAAACTTTTTAATACTACATTTTGTGCTCCGATATAACTAAATTCCTTTTTATTTTCATTGTAATCACCAATACTTCCTCTTGTCCATGTAGCAGTATAAATCGAACTAAATCCACCTTCCATCAACTTTGTTATATATTCAAATTGCTCAAAAGGTATCCATTCTAAAATATAAGCTGGCAGAGATGATTTCATTTGACATTGTTTAATAAAATTATCAATTATGTTATTTCCAGATGTCCAAGTGGTGAAAAGACTCTGTAATTGTAAACTAATACAACCTTCACAGAACTTATCAGAGTATCTTGTCAACTCACACTTGTTACATTTTTTTGGTTTTCCCATTTTATCTCTTGCATTTTTTAATTCAAACTCATAAATAAACCTTTCTTTACAATATTCTTTTTCATTTTTAGAAAGCTCCTTGATTTTTTTAACTAATGAAAAAAAATAATCTTTTCTACTTTCTCTATCAGAATTAGCATTAGCATTATTACGCATTTCATTGTCAATTTTATATACAAAGTTAATTCTTTCTTGTGATAATGATGATAATAATTTAACATATGACATTATAAAATATAAATATAAAATTCGACTTGGGTGTTTTAAATTTTTTTTGTGAATAATAATAACGGTTACATTATTTCCTTAACATCATAAAAGAAGGCTGTCGTGTTACATTCTAAATGTCGTAATTTCTGTGTAGATTTTATATTGTGTTGTGTTATATATAATATAAAGTTTTTTTCGTAACAATTTGAATGCATGGGAAACATTCTGTTATAAAGAAGACACGTTAAAAAATATTTTTGTTTTCCAAAAATGATAAAGGGTTATGATTATCATTATGGTTATTTTTACATCGCCGTATCATGCGAATTCTCATTTATATCCATTTGGAAAAATTATCTATTTTTGTTCAAAACGTCAGGGTTGAGCGAAGCAGATACTTGACTGAAAGGAAATCGTGTTTTGCTTTAGATGTTTTTTGCGCGGTGTCTACCATTAGATGTTTGTCTTTCTCTGAATTTTCGGACCGTTTGGAATGATCAGGAACTTATGGCCTTGTCTTGGAGCCTTTACCTCAGATCCCATATCGCCAAATACTTGTCACACAACGTGTCAGTGTTAGTATTATATATTAGTATATTTTTGGATCACGAGTCCGGGATTCAAAAACACTTTTTTACATTTTATTTTGTTGTCGTTCAATTCAATGATCGATAAACAAACAATATGTACAAAATTTTTTTGATTGTCAGTGTTGAATTAAAAAAACAATTTTTTTGATTTGACCATTGAGGATAGTGGATAATGAAAAATTTTATTTTCGGAGAAAACAAATAAAACCGTTGATTGGTCTTTGCAAAGGGGGGGTTTTTTTAAACAAACGAAATTTGTAAATAATTTTTGATGTTTGCATGAAGTCTATTCTTCTATAGCGATAGACTTCCAATTGATCCAATTGACCTTTAATCTGGGATAAATAAATAAACACGAGGAAAAGATCAGTATAAAAAGATCTTTTTTTTTTAAAAAAAAAGTTTGGTTGATTTTTTTAACAATCGAAATTCGTAAATAACTTTTGATTCACAATGAGGGTTCTTCTTTGCAAAAGATCTTTTATTAAATTTGCTCAACGCAACGAATAAAAATATGACTGGCTAATGTTGATGCTCCGAACGAATATATAGATACCTCGTATTTGAATGTAACGTGTAAAGCCGAATCATATATAGAACATACCTCGACCCTTAAATTCGAATGCAACGTAAAAAGCACCATTTTTTGCATTTTTGGGGGGTAGCGGGTCTATTTATATATTAATATTAATATGTTTTTGTGGTAACTTATTATACTACTACTCAATCAATGTATCATCCGGCCATAAATAGCCTATATTATGGATACATGATAGGATGTTAAGATACTTCGCATCCGATGCCAATTTTGATGCTTCGAATGAATATATATATGTATGTGATTGAGTCGTGTGATTTTATAATATTATGGCGTCATAATATCATCGCACTATAATGCTAATCTATATTTCACGAAACTCACTGTCAACATTTTCATTTAAAGACTTGTTTTTCTTTGCGGAAAGCTGAATGACATGTGACAAACAAATTTTTTTTGATTGCCTTTTCTCTAATAGGATTAATTAATAAGGATGTAAATTGAAGAAAATTGCATTATTTAAAGAACAACTTTATCATCACTAAATTCTAGTGATCGATTTATCGTGGTTAGAGATGCGAATGTTATATAATTAATGGTAAAACGTGTTTTAGTTACTGAAATCATATAGAAAATTATAATAGATTTAATTATTTAAAAATTTTTTTTTTGAAAAATACAAACTATACATGAAGTCGAAATTAAAGCCCAAAAGTTGAAATATTTTAATTTGAGAGGCCAAAAATCAAATTAAAAGCCAAAATGATCAAAAAATCAATCAAAAACTTTAAATTACCATAACTTGGTCAATATCTGGCTGTTTGGATAAAACAAATTCTCTCGATGAGATGTCTAGTCTAATTCATAAAATTCAGATCACTGATTAGTGAGATATTTTTATTATGCTATGAATATTAAAATACCATTATTTGAATCATCTTTATGAGACTATTCTAATAAGCCGTGTTCATTAAAGTTGGATCACTGGTTCTCATGTGATATGACATAATTTCGACCATTTCAACTTCATGTATAGTATGAATGTGTAAAACAATTAATAATCAAGTATAAGATTGTAGTCTTCACCTCATATTTATCTGCCAACTCTTTAATTGAAGCTTTATGTTTGGATATATTGGATCATCTAAAAATATAACAAGATGGTATGTAATGAAATATAATCTTGCTATAACTCCAAGTATCAATTTTTTGACTAAATTAAATCATCTCAAGAATAATAATAATAATAATAAAATCATTATGCAATTAATCATAATATCATGAAAAAATGATTTAATAAACAAATAAATATAAAAATTACAATCTTTGTCATCAACTCCAATTTTTTTTGTTCAAATTAAATTATCCAAGAAGAATTTAATAATAACAACAATATCAGTATGTAATGAGTAATGATATTGTGTAAGAGTGATTTAATAAATAACTAAATATAAAAAATACAATCTCCACCACATATTTATTCACCAACTCCAAGTTATCATCCGATTATAGTATATTAAATATGAAAAATAATTTTAATAAGCCATCGAATCTACCTAATATACAGATGGATCTTTCAATTGAAGACGAATCTTTCTATTAGTAATATTATGTTGTACTATTATAATTATACCACTACCATATATATTTCGAGGAAAGTTAAAATAGCTGTTTTCCGCTTTTGATGATTCCTAAAAAGCTCTCTAATTGAATATCTAAGCTACGCTACATATTAAGTATATAAAAGGAACTTCGAGTAAAAAATGTTTAGTTATATATAATAATAAATGTCTATTTCGAGGAAAGTTAAAATGGTTGTTCTTTACTTTTGCTGATTCCTAGAAAGCTCTCTAATAGAATTATCACATATAATATATATAAAAGAAAAAAATGTTATTAATGTTATTGATTTACATGCTTTATAACAATAATGAATAAAATAAATGTATTCTTTATATAATTATCTTTCAGTATTTTACACATTATTATATGTACCTTATACGCGGAACCAAAACATACTAGAACCTTTTCAGTATTAGTATTAATATGTCACAAACTCCGTACCTTATATACGACTTTTCAGTATTAATAAAAGTGCTTTTTCAGTATTAGTATTAGTATCAAAAATACGTTTTTTCCGTGTGTATTCATTTTGAATCTATTCATTCTGTACATGATTGTTTATATGGACATATATCCGTTGAAATGAGCTTTGACTGCGTTCTAGTTACAAACATATTTTATTTATAAATATAATATCAACCAAAACCTGAATCGAATCAAATCCAGTTTTTTTGAAACGCTTTAAAATCCGACTCGTTTCGTTTTCGTTTGGAGCCTTAGGGAAGAATAAGAGGCGGATATTCATTTGGCATTAAATAAAGTGAGAAATACCTGAATTAAAATATGATTGTCGTCTTGCCATTAATCATCTAGACCACTTAATATTAAAGCTGATAACCAAGGTTCTAAATTGAGAGTTTCTGGATGGCATCATTTCTTTTGAAACTCAAGCGATGAGATTATATAATGAGAGAATTTATTGTAAATGAGGTTATCTTCACGTTAAAGCAAATGAGTGTAAAAAAGGTATAAGCTCCATCAATGCATGCTCCAGATCCACAAGAAAATTCGCAATAATGCCATCAAAAATTTGCAAAACAGTTATATGCGTTTTACTTAATATATAAAAACCAATAGAGAACCAACGGAGTTGATCGCCACGTTTTCAATAACGACATACTTTAAGTACTCGTAAAGCGATAGGATTTGTTTTTGGGGTTTAAAATACTTTCTCTTTAACCTTTAATAATCAGTGATCAATTAACGTAATATTTAATTTGAAAAGCATAAAAAAGCCCAACTACACAAATCCGCCGATATGCATTTGTTCCCTTGAACTGAGGAATATACTAGCAAATCGTGTGGACGTTGTGGAGCCATTAAAGATAATCTGGCCTCCTCAAAGTCTTTTAGATGTACCAATTGCAATCATTTTAAAGTGTATATTGTGGAAACACAACAAGAGTAGCGATGTTGGTGAGGGACTTGTGCTAATATTTGTGTCATAAAATTTATTTATATGGAACCATGTGATACGTAAGAAGGAATTCGTTTTTTTTTAATTTTTATATTATTACTAAATCTAGCGTTTCATTTAAAAAATTTAATTAACAAATTACAAATTTTTGATTTCTATTATTATTTAATTTTTACCTTTTCTACCTTTTCTTCGATACTCACACTACCATTCGAAATAATATGTCGTTAGATATAAGAACAGTTGTTGCTATTGGTTAGTGGTTTAAAGTTTAATTTTTTTAGTTTGTTGTAAAAAAAAAAAAAAGGAAAATTGCTAAAATCTTAATCTTTTTTATAAAACTCTTTAGACTTTGGAACTACATTTTCCGGTATGAGTTTGTTATTTTATAAAGAAACAAATGATATTGATTTATACGATGATCTTAATTTCAAAAATAAAATTTTTTCTCTAAAGGTTTTGCATATTCAAGTAGAATAAATGCGGAAATAATAACCAATGATACAGTATGTATATTTGAGAACGATTGTAAAAAAAAAACACTGAATAAAAAATATTAAAAGTTTTTTTTTTCAAACTTTCTAGTGGTATGAAAAAATCATTTTTTAATTATCTTGGGAGAAGAGCATAAAATAAATAAATTAAAAAAACCCGGATTAATTATTTTTTTATGAAAAATAAAACAAATAATAAATAATGATTAGGCCGGGACAAACAGGAGTATTTAAAACGAATACTGTTTTAGCATACGATGATAATCTAAACCTTCTAGCCTGGGGTTATCCAGCATTAGCAGAGGAGCCCTCAAGGAAACAAAAAAGGAATCAAACCAAAGCACAATCAAGACCAGTAGAATTGTTTAAACTTCATTTGGCTAATAATATAAAGGATGATGAAAAACCGCCACTTCCTTTAGGTTTGGATTTTAAAAGAGTCATTACTGACTATTTACATCAAATGAATAAAGTAATTGAGATGGATGTTTGGAGTGGGGAATAGGTTTTTGTTCGATTAGTGTTATTTGTATTGATAATTTA
The DNA here is from genome assembly GCA_958430865.1 of Entrophospora sp. SA101. NCBI lineage: Eukaryota > Fungi > Glomeromycota > Glomeromycetes > Entrophosporales > Entrophosporaceae > Entrophospora > Entrophospora sp. SA101. Next base: position 8,710 of record CAUDNR010000004.1, on the reverse strand, counting down.
AAAATTTTTATTTTTTTTATTTTTAATCCGTGTTATGTATATAGTCAATCGCAGACGTTTTGAATACTCGATGGCCAGGTAATTAATCCATCTATTCATCATAGCATACACTTATATATACGTGTTGATATAAACTTTATTTTTTTTTTTGGAATAAATTAGGTCTAAAATATCCTCAACAAGTAAGATATGTTATATCAGTTCCTGCTGAATGGTAAATATTTTTATACTTTGATTAAAAAAATCATCAATAATTAATATATATATATATATATATATATATATATATATATTATATATAAATAGGGGACATGATGCAAGAGCTATTATGAGAGAGTGCATGTATAATGCAGGCTATTTGGAAACCAAGCAATCTCTAAATTTAGAATTTACTTCGGAACGTATGTAATCAATCTATATATTTGGATGTTCTTTACGTTGATAACATTTATAATAATGTCATTTCATTTTATTGAAATTTTTATTTTGTAGCGGAAGCAGCTGCTATATATTGTATAAAAACTTTAGCTGAACATAATTTGGCAGTAGGATGTAAAGTTTAATTAATAAATTTTTTTGTCGATTGTTTGTTTTAAAAAAAAAAGCGATTACTAATTGTGTATCATTCTTATATATGATTTTGTTTATAGCATCATTCATGATTGTAGATTGTGGTGGTGGTACGGTAGATTTGACCACACGGACATTGTTACCTGGTAATAAACTTGGAGAAATTACTGAAAGAAGTGGTGACTTGTGTGGATCATCTTATGTTGATCGAGAATTTCTAAAGTATCTTGGGAAGAAACTTGGATTTGCAGCTATGAAAAAGCTCAAGGAGAACAACTACGGACAACTCCAATATCTGGTACAAAATTTTTGTAATAAAGTTAAATTTAGCTTTTCAGGCAATCCAAATGGATTCACCACAAAAGAAATAGATATTGAAAGGGTTTGTCCCGCGCTTATGAAATATGTAACCGGTAATGCGCAAGATCAAATGGAAGAGGCTGAATGGATGGTTGAGTTAGAATTCCAAACGATCAAGGACATGTTCGATCCTGTGGTGAATAAGATTATCGATCTTGTTCGCAAGCAGTTAGCTAAAATGGAACGAAGATGTTTGGCAATGTTTTTAGTTGGTGGCTTTAGTGAGAGTCTTTATTTACAATATCAAATTCGTAGAAATTTCATGAGTGTGGTAAAGTCTCATCATATATTAAATAATTAATATATATACAAATAGTTCATTCTCATTTATAAAATAAATAAAATTTTAACTAAAAATTTTTTTTGATATATTTATAGGTACCGGTAATTGCTGTACCAAAACATCCTATTGCAGCAGTAGTAAGAGGATCATTAGAATATGGACTTAATATGGATGTGGTTCAAACTCGTGTATTGAAGTTTTGTTACGGAATTGAAGTTAGTTCCAGATGGGAAAGAACTGACCCACCAGAACGTAGAACACAAACAGGGCGTATTTTCAAATTTCACAAATTGGCATACCGTGGTACGGAAGTATCAGTTGATCAAAAATATTCCTACACAGCAGCACCAGTTGTTCCAAATCAAGTAGATATGACATTCAATATTTTCATTTCACCCGATAATGGTGCAAATTATTGTGATGAGGATGGAATGAGAATGCTTGGCAAGATGAAAATTGATTTACCAGATCCACAAAAAGGTAAAAATCGATTGGTAGAGTTTAGTTTAACTTTTAGTACAATGGAAATAAAAGCGATGGCTATTAACAAAAGAACTGGACAAATTTATGAAAGTAACTTTGTTCTGGAATTCTAAACAATATTTAATGTACATGTGTTTTCTTGAAATATATATTATTATTTTTTTTTTTTAAGGAAGGAATATTTAATATATTATTATTTATATTATTTTTCATTTATTTATTTATACATAATTAATTAATATTTATTTATTTTTGTTCTACGTTATTTATGAATATTTCAATTAAAAAAGGCAGTATAGTAATTATATTACAAACTACTCTAAATTTACTTTCAAAATTATTTATTATTGTTGTTATTATATTATTTAAAGATTTTGGATTTTTCTTTCCCAAATCTATACATATATATATATATTAAAAAAAAACCTCATTAATACAAAAAAAGGAACACCAATATTATATAAAGTCAAAAAAAAAAAAAATACCTGAATATAACTTTCAGACAAAAAAATCATTTGTGCATTGATCTCTTCCACAATCAAATCTTGAATTTGGTACCATTGTTCTTTACCACGATGTTGAACATGTACTTTATAAATTCCATTACTTTTACCTGCTTTACCTTCATGACATATATTTGCTATTAAATCATAATGCGTGTCCAACATTTCTGATTCTGGATTTTCGAGAACTAAAAATAAACAAATAGATAATAAATTGATTATAGGCATAATGCACTTACTATGATAATCAATGACAAGAGATAGTTTTTAATAACAGAGTGTGTATACTTACGATCTTTCATATCAATGTTTTTAATCGGAAAGTTTACAATCGTGGGATTTTTCTCAAGATCCCAATTATTTTTTGTGAAACGTTTAATATGGAAAATTAAGTAGTTGGGTAAACTAATCAATTGGAATCTTTTTAAAGCACCTGCTGATTCCTATCGTTGTATATATGTTATTTTAAGTGTAAGTAAAATATTTGCATTACATGCGTGCGAAAATAAATATAAACTCATTAAAATTAATTTGAAAATTGAAAATTTGAAATTAACCAGAGTTGTTCTACCGTCATACTTTTGAAGTATTGTTGATAATGCAACCTAAAATAATAATAAATATATAAATACATATATTATATTATTAAAATTCACCCTTTCTTTATAAACAATCATAATTACTTATTTACTTGAGGGATGATATTTTTCTCGACTTCATCCTGAAATAAAGGTGGTGGTGGTAAATCCAACGTTAAAAACAAAAATTGTGTCCTTTTTAAAGATATTTCTTTTTTTTTTTTTTTTTTTTAAATGAATAAAAAAAAATTTAATATAAACATAAAAAATAATAATAATTAATAATATACAAGTAATGGAATTTCACCTCTATCAACATCAAACAATTGACGATCCTTTTCATCAGTATTATCTTTTGTAATTATGGATTGAGATTCTACCTTTACTTCTCCTTGAAATATTTTATATATTATACTTGAATCTGATTTCTTGGTACCACATAAATCTTTATGCAATGTATTAAGAAACCAAGATAGAAAATCAAGAGGATCTGCTTGTTCTGCAAGTTTGAACCGTTTATTACTTGCATTTGATATTTCTTGTAATAATTCATGAGGACTAACTTGTCCTTTAAATGCTCTTGGATTCCATATTTTTTTGACAAGTGTACTAAATCTTTGAACTAATAATACACAAACGAGTAGAAAGATTAAGAAAAAAAAAATCTTTGCATGCGAGTGAGTAAACGTAAAAAATAAATAAATAATTACCTAGTTGAGATTTATTTTCAAAGTTTTGTAACATAAAGTAATCTCTAAGTGGGGGAATATGTGCCAATGCTTGTATTATTACATTAACATAATCATTGGCTTTTACATTATTCAATCCGACAAAACCTATAATTTTTTTTTTTAATATAAAAATAAATATATAATTTTCCTCTCAAAAAAATTAAAAAATAAAGCTTATAATTGATGATTAATTACCAGGTAAATATTTTTTATTATTTAAATCATATGAATGTTTAGTATTTTGATCCAATTGTGCAACCTGTTCTTTTGTAAATGTCGGATGTAAAACATACTAACCTCACATATTTTAATAATAATAAAAAAACTAATTAGCATATAAAAAAAAAGAAATATTTTTAAAATGAACCAACCACATAATTGTTATTGTTATCATTTAATAAAAAATGATTTTTTAAAAAATATAGATACCTTGATATCATCTAATGATGAATCTTTAACTTCATATCCATCAGGTAATACATATACCTATATATATATATATATATAAGAATTAATAATCATTAATTTACAAAAAAACCATTTTTTTTACTTGTGTATATAAAATTTAATACTAACTTTGAGTGTATGTAAATTAATAAAAACATGGTGATCTTCATGTAAACTATGAAAATAAGCATGTGAATTACGACCTCGTCCTAAATAAAAAAAATTTTTAATAAGTAAAATAGTTGCTTTAATAAATTATATTTATGTTTCTCAATTATATTACATTCATTCATTACCTTGAAAATACTTGCCACATACTAAACAAGCATAAACATTTAGATTTGACAAAGATACTGAACATACTTTTTCAAAATCAAAATCCAACATGTGTCGATTTATCTAATAAACAAATAAATAATTAAAAAGAATTCTTGAAAGAAATGAATATATACAAAAAACCCACAGTATCCAAGTATAGATCACTTGAGTTATTACGATTTTGGTTTCCTTGAAGGCGAATTTTTTTAGAGTCTGGCTCTCTATCGATAAAAGTATCGGCATTTTGAGTTTCTAATTCACGTTTTACATTATTTGATTTATTATTAACTTCTTGAGTCATTTTGTAAAAAAAAAAAAATAATATAAAAATTTTTGTTATATATATATACAAATTTTTATATCACGTGTTTACGTTATAATAAAAACCAGGGTACGAAAATGCGTGATCAAAAATAATCGGGGATGCCACGTGTCCCAAAAAAAAAACTCGAAATCTTTGAAGTATGACGAAAAGCCAGAAATCGTTATCCTAAAAAGGATCCAGAAAATCAAGGAGTTTATTAATAAAGCATCTGAAAGCAAAAATATCGAAACAGAATCTCAGAGTTATGATCAACAACTTTATAATACATGTAACTCAATATCTAAATCGTAATTGCTTCACAGGTAAGTATTACAGTCAATAGCACAATTAATTATACAATTGACATTTTTGTGACAGCCATTACCGAATTTTGAATTGACTCGCAATCATATAAAACGATAACATATCCTCTGCTGTTACTCCAAAGCTCTTTCCACTATAAGGGGAACGTAATCAATTTATTAATTCGTTAATAAAACACTTAATGAATCCCTATGCTTAGAACTAAATTTTAGCATAGATGCGGAAAATGTACAACAAATAGATTGTTATTGCATTTTTGGTTTGCAAATTGTGAAAAAAAAACATTAGTTCGACAATCAATTTATTATAAGATACGGGAGGAGATAACCAAAGCATATTTTAAAACTCCATTTCAAATCAACCTCATATGTCTAAAAAAATATATATTATTTAAACATGTTATTTTAAAAATAAATGCAAGTTGTGTGTGAGTTATCCAAATTGTTGGTATTCAATCTGCCCAACCTGACGGATTATCTGGATCATCCGATGAAATCCAATACCAATGGATGTAATGGATGGATGACGACGGAGTGATTTTTGAGATCGGATATCAGCGAATATCAGAATTGGTTTTCCCAACTTTGCATTATTTAATCACAAATATACTTTTCTACAATATTCTCTGCCAGAAGCATTTCACTAAAATTCTAATTCTTTCTGTCCGGTGTTAATAATCTTTCAAGCACCATTACCGGTCTATTAGTAGATTGATCGTCTATGCTCGAAGTTTTTTCATTCTTCTGCCAGGCACAAAATCTTCAAAACACAGAAACATTTACAATAAATATTATTTTTACAAGAAAGCTCATCAGTAAGTGAAATAGTAATGGCAAAAAACAAAGTACTACGAAAATGATTGCGTAATGTAGCTTAGTATTATCAAAATCATGGACAATGTCTATGACTCGTGTGTCTAGATTCTGATTGCCTTTTTTAATTAATAGATTTTATGCCAACCATAACAAAAACGGCAGGAATTACCAAAACACTTTTTAAGAAATTTAAAAGTTTTTAATATTTAAATTTATATTGGTGATTTTCAATTTAGAATCCTAAAGTTTTATTTCAGGCTTTATTGCAGTCCATCCCATCTAATAACGATTAACCAATTAATGATCTAGATTTTTAATAGGTTCGTTGATTCTGTCGATGACAAAGCCTTTGTTACATTAATTGTATAAAGGAAAATAAAATTTTAATTCATTCATTAAGCCAATATAATATTAATATCAATATTAATAATAATAACTCCAAGTAATAATTTTTTTAATATAAATTAATGTTAAATGTCAATATCGATAATTTTTCTTAAACATAACTTATAATTTATTGATTAATTAATTAGTCAACCTCTTGAGATCTAACACGAGCTTTAGAATTGGTAACCCTAATATTCAATTGTTGAGCTCTCTCAAGAATTGAAATTCTTTTTCTAGAGCTGACTTTTGACGCAATTTCAGCTGCAAATGTTTTGTTGTGCATAAGCAATAATTCCAATTCTTTAACGTTATATACTAAGAATTTCTTAAATCCATTTGGCATTAAATGTCGAGTTTTTTTATTCGATCCGTAACCAATTTTTGGCATTGGAATCTGCCCTTTAAATCTTCGCCTAACACGATTGTCAATACCTTTTGGTTTTCTCCACGCTACCTATCAACAAATAGATTTTTTTGTGTTAGGATCAAGAAAAATATATATATGTACATTATAATATTAGGAAAAAAAAAGAATTGTTAATTTATTAATTAATTACCTTTACAGATTTATATCTATCTGATTGATGCCTTATAAAAGGTTTAATACGTTTCTTGACAATCTTTACTTTCTTAATAGGATTAACCATTTTTTTATATTTTTACTGAACAACTATTATCACCACCACACAAGAAAAATAATTAATGTTAATCATTAATAGACAGGACAATAGATTAAGTAATTAATAAACGAAATGGATTTATCATTAAATAAATTGTTCACCTATTTATTTCTAAAAAGATGGATTTTTTTTAAAAACGTTCGTGCAACAGTAAAGATAACCAAAATTGTGTAAATCTCTCTAAATCTGACAACTTATTGATTGTAGGATCGTGTCCAAGACACGAATGATAATAACAACGATAATTTATGCTAAAGTGTAATAATAATATATAATTTTTCGATAATATGGATTCTATCTAGCTAAACGAGATCTTGCTAAACAGAACCTCGCTAACCTCTCCTCGCCCAAAGAAAAAGAAGAGAAATAAAATAATCAAAATAAAATAATATGCATGATTATTTCGTCATCAGCGAAAGAGTCTCTTTATTATACTATTAAATTATTATACTGATCAATAAATGAAAGACAAGACAAGGACAAGGACAATTTTTTTATTATGTTAATCAGGTATAAAATTACAAGAAGATAAATACATGATAGATACGAAGCCAAGAAAATTAAAACATTATTTATATGTTCTAGGGGTTCAATCATCTATATAGTTCCCTTATTTCAGGGAACTCTTGATGATGTGGTCTCTTGTTCTAATCTCTTTTAAATAGAATTTTACGAATTTATAATGTGAGATAATTAATTCATTGGTTCATTAAATTGATTGAAATGTATTTCTGATTTCCGTCAGTATAACTTGTAAATCTTTCTGTGATTTATAAATCACACTAACCCTCCCAATTAAGTATAAGAGCTCTGTTTAGTGGTTTTGGATTGGTCTTTGACTTTATGTACTCATTCTTCTGATCAGGAAATAGATCGGCAAGGCTTTCTAAGGAATGGAGAGTCCCAATGGTTTATAGTTATTATAAATAACAAACATTTTCACTTTATAAAGCATTAGATGGACCTGAAGATTGAAGTACAGTTTTGATACTATTATTATAATTAAATTTACTTTTCACAAGATTAGAATCATCAATGTAAATATAAATTCCTCGATTTTTTTGAATCTTTTCTTGGTGAATTCAAAGTTGCCAAATATTGCGAGCATCAATAACATCAATTAGTTTATTAATTAGCTTGCCAATGCTAAATTTGCTAACAATTGAAGGAGGTCTAAAAAGACTTATAAATAAAATTATATGTGTTTGCGAGCGTGCATTAGCTAGATTCTCCTCGTTAGCCTTCAGAGTGTGTCACAGCTAACCTCTATTTTCAAAATAAAACAAAAATAAAATATGTACTGCTATATTTCTCAAAGGTGTCCGTCCCTCTGGGTAATATAGTAAGTAAAGGTGGTATGTCCTTGTTGACTTCACTCACATGGTAAAATTAATTCCTAATTCAATAAATGGTTGATAAATTTAATATTAATCAGAGGTTTACAGGAGTATTATCAAGGAAAGTTTTGATAATAAATCTATATTAGATGAAGAGGATGAGAATGGTCATACAGAATGTATACGTAAAGAAAGGTTATGGTTAGAAACGAAAAATAGGAAAAGCACACAAGATGATAGAACACCTACCACTACATTCTATGCTGACGTAAAATTGATTTTTCTAGAAGAATAAAAAATCAGAAGTTACTTAAAAACAATTACTCTTTAATTGATTTGGTTTATTATATTTATTTATTTAACAATAAATGTATTTTTCGAAATAATATAGTTCTTAATATACTGTATTTGATTGAACATGATTATTTGGCAATAAAAGGTATATAAATAAAGGTATCAAGGGTGGAAGGAAGTATAAATATATATTAATAAGGCATGCAACTTTGCGTTTGGTATAGTGCAAGACACCTAGTCCCACAACTTTTCATTGTCCTTGTAGATCCTTCTCTAACTCCAAAAATGGAAATGTA
>CAUDNR010000003.1:75608-142265 GCA_958430865.1 Entrophospora sp. SA101 | reverse complement strand
AATTTTTTTTCAATGCAAGGTATTTTTCTTTCTAACGAATAATGGAACTTGTTATAAAATTTGTTAAAAGGTGAAATGCATGGATTATTCTTAACAAACTATGTGATTTTTTTGTTAAAAGACACAATTGATGAAAGAATTATTGATAATGGTGGTGATGATGATATTAGATCATCGGCCATCCAGAAATCATCAAGTGCTACAATTTCAACCCCAAAGTCAAATCCAATATATTCAGCAGTATATTATGGAGTGCCAGTTTATGTGAGTTTCTTGTCAAAGATGTTGCTGTTATGCGTAGACGCCCGGATTCTTATTTGAATGCAACACAAATTCTAAAGGTGGCAGGCCTGGATAAAGGTAAGTGCTAAAAAATCATTGAAAGAGAAATATTAACAGGAGAACATGAAAAAGTACAAGGAGGTTATGGAAAATATCAAGGAACTTGGTATGTTAACATAATAACCATAATAAATTATAAAATAAATCTTTTTTCCTTTTGCACATATATGATCAATTTCACCATCACTAATTTTTTATTATTTTAGGATTCCTTTTGAAAAAGGCAAAGAACTTGCTACAAAATATGGTGCCCTTGAGAGTTTATGTTCTATCCTTGGATACATGTCACCAGAATATGATACTCCTTATTTGTCATCTCCATACACTCCAACTAAAGAACAAGCTATGGCAGCTTTACATATGTAAGCTAAATATAATCAATCTAATGAACATTCCAATAATTATAGTAACAAAATTAATATTCTTGACACAATGATGATGATAATGATGCTATATCAACAACAATTATTTCTAATATAACACCAGCATCAACACCATCAAATCAACAGAATAATATTGCACCATTATCACAAGTTTTATCACCTGAATCTACCACTACCACCATCACTAATAATTAGCTTTATTGGATGATATAATATCATCCGCTTCCACAACACCACCACCATTAACACACATAGAATCATTTCAAAACAAAAAAATTGACATGCCATTAATATTAATTACACAACCAACAATTGTAACATCATCATTAACATCAATATCAACAAACAATTTACATCAAGTAGTAATGGATTCATCAGAAATGGCTGTTGATGTTGAAATGACTATTGTTAGTAGCGGCAATGAAAATGAAATGTCTGAAAAAGAATTAAAAATACTTCAAGCTCAATTATTAGCATATCAATTTGACAAGGATTTACTTCAATGTGAAATTGAGAAATTACAAGAGAAGTCATTAAATGCAGAGTTGCAATATAAACAAATTATTTCTACTTGTTGTAAAATTAATCTTGATAAAGTGGATGATTTTGTGAAAATTATACTGGGAGAAGTTGACAATGATCTTGAAGATGAGTTTAGTTTGGGAAGAATAGGAGAAATATTAGGTAGACTGGACAAAGAAGCTTTGCAATTATAGTGTGAGGGAGCAAGTCCTTTTTTTCATATTTTTAATTTATAGTAGATATTCAAATAGATATATTTACCTATTATTAAATAATAATAAATTTCATTATATTTTTGGTGATTGTATTGCTTTGATATAAAGCAAATAATTTTCTTTTAATAATAATCAAATAACTGATATATGTTGTCATTATTATTATGCATTGGGAGTATTGGATGTGTTAAAATTCCTACATTTTACACATAATTTTAATTTAATTTAACTGTTCTGAACAAAAGGAAAATTCATTTCACAAAAAAAGTAATTGTTATTTTCATAGAAATATTTAATATATGCAATTTATTTAGATTTATACAAATGAAAATGAAAATGAAATCTTGTACATGTATATATATATATGTGTATTAAAAAAAGTTATAATCTATAAAAGGAAAATAAATAACTGCAAAAATTTACATTGATTTTGAAAATATGCCGAAAAAAAAAAAATAACATGAAATGCAAAATGTAAGCATATAAATAAGATGAATAAATATGTGTATGTGTATGTGTATGTGTATATGCATATGTATATGTATATGTATATTTGTGGATGCAAGTATATATTATGCAATAATTAAAAATATATGTCTACTTGTCTAACTAATCATTTGCAATGTTTAATGATGATTATTAATTTTATAATGATGATGATGATGATGATGATGATGATGATGATGATGATGATGATGATGATTGTGATTATGATGATTATGATTATGACTATGACTATGATTATGATTGTTATGATTATGATTATGGTTATGGTTATGGTTATGATTATGATTATGGTGGCTAAGATGATAATTATAATTATGATGATGGTGGTGATGATGGTGATGATGATGATGATGATGATGATGATGATGATGATGATGATGATGAATATTAGATTTTTTAGTAAATTCATAAATTTTGTCATAAAAACCATCATCAAGATCAATAATATTAGGTGATGATGGTGTAAACATTAACAATGTATTACTATTATATGATCTACCAGGTAAAGTATGTTTCATTTTTTCACTTTTATCACTATTATTATCATTACAAAAATAATACTTTGTCATGTAGGAAGTATGTGGAGTTGACATTTGACATAATCTTTCTTGGATATCTTCTGGTAAGATCAGTAGACCAGCAGCCAAATTTACACAATATTGTTGACCTTTAATTGATGATGATGATGATGATGATGATGGAATGACGATTGTTGTCAATGGAATTGTTTTATCAAGAGTGTTAGTGGCAGAAATAATATTCAATGACATTTTTAATATTGATATTTCTGACTTTGAACCCAATGATGGTGATAAACTGTTAATGGTATTTAGTGCATGGATTAATTTTGTATTATTACCTTTAGAAATGTTAATTTTAATCTTTGAAGACTTTGGAGAAGAACTGATTTGTGAATTATTGTGATTAATTTTCTTCTTCTTGTTGTTATTTATTTCATCCCAATAGATACGATTTTTTGCCAGAGCATTAAGAAAGATTGTAGCTTGATTTAGGAATAAAGCAAATGCTTTAAAATAAGGTTTGACAACAAAATCGCTAAAACCAAGACTTATTTGTGACTGATAAGCTTGTTCTCTGTTCATATTTGGAGATATAGGCAGATTTTTTTGATTTTCCAAGTCACCTTGTTTGAAAAATTCTTCAACAATACAATCGGACCAACGTTTGGATATATCCCATGGACGTACAGCATTGCTCAAATCAGCAGCATGGAGTAAAACTTTTAATAAAATATCACGTTGATATTTATTCAATAATTTTGATACTGCCGGAGTTGTTGAAAATAATTTTGAAGGTGGATTTTTAGATGTTGAAAAATATTCAGGTGAGGAAACAATGGAGAAATTTGATGAGTAATCATCATCATTATTATTGTCTAATTCTTCATTAAAATATTTATCAGGTGAACATAGAGATAATGATGGAAAAGAACAATAAATGTTTGTAGAAGATGATGAATTAATAAGATCATGCAACGATTCCAATAGTTCATAATGATTCATCATATCAGTTGCTAGAATTATATTCCCTATTAAAGTTTTCAAAGTTACGTCAGTTTGTTCTGGATCCATTCCTCGGAAATCATCGTTGTGTAAATGACGAAACAATTCATGTTTTGACAATAACTCCATCGTCAATGTGCAAGAATGATTTTCTAATACGGATTGATTATTGTATTTAATCGCTAGAGATGTCCTTGCATTAACCTGGTAGGCATTATTTAGACCGGGATGTCCTATATCGTGACACAATCCAGCAATCATCAAACAAATTGAATCCAAGGGAGTCAAATGTTTGGCAGCACCTAAATCGACCAACATGTAGTATAACATGGCCACAACATCCACTGCATGGTAGAACGAATGATAATCAGTTGTAAAGTAGCCTTTCTCAACATCGATAATAAAATCCAACATTTCTGACGCTTGTATTTGTAAACAACCGCTCAAATTCAATTTCACCAACATACCCAACACTATACCATATAACTCTGGCATTGACCAATCCCATACATTAAAGTACATTCCAGTGTCTGAAGATAATTTATCATACAAAAATTTTAACATTGTCTACAAAAAATTAAAGGGGGATGAGAAATAAAAAATTTAGTAATGCATTAATATATATAATATTAGATTGAAAATAAAAGAGATTTACACTTTCACATATTATTAAATTGTCAGAAGGTAAAGAGTTATATTTTAATAAAAGCATGTTTTAATTTTATCTAATATATTAATAATAAAAAGAGTAAAATTTCTATTTTCAAAATGTTGTAAAAAAAATTAACGTGGTTTTTTTTCTAAATAAATAATCAAAAACGATGTAATGAAATTTTTTAATTAAGTAAACAAGGATATGATACGGGGCAACACTAATTTTGGCTTTAGTGCAAACGAGGAAAAATAAAATTGATAAATCGGGGATTTATTTGTATGATTTTATTTTCCATATTTATTTATCTCCTATATAAAATAAACCATTTTGCAACAAAGAATTTTCGATATTATGAGAGAAAATAAAGTTGATACTTATTTATTGAATAAATAACTGATCATGGTAGAAATTTGATTATATCACATACATCTCTAACAATATAATTACTAGACGGATTTCATGTTAATATTAATATATGTTCATGCAAATTGTAAGCCCGAGAAAATTTTCTTAAAGATCTTTTCCCCTCATTATCATGTCTTGATAGTAATATACACTTGTTTTCCACATTCTTTTGCATTTGGTATTAACCTATTTAATGAGCCTATTTCTTACTGTTCTTTTCTATTGATTATTTTCCCGTTTGACAACTATTAAAATTAGGAATAATGATGATATCAAAAGCATAAATAAGCCACAAAGCAGAAAGTGTGTTTTTGTATTCTTGCACAAACACGACTCGTAGAATTAGCTGGGCGGGACTTTGATTATGAAGGAAATAAGGAAAGTTATCCATCTTGAAAATCGACAACTTCTGGCAAATTTGATCAATCATACAATTGCGTTAAAAGGAAATAATGATAATGATGACAAGCATTTCTATATATAGTATATATATACGTTGCCACATATCCTTGTTTACTTAATAAAAAATTCATTATATTTAGAAAAAAAACCACGTTAATATTAATATTATATCATTGAAGGAATTCCACCAACATTATTAAGAGAGATTTCTACTCCGCAATCAAGTCTAACTTGTTTAATATTAAGTGCTACAAATTCTCCAAAATGATTTTTTGATTTCATTATTGTAACTATTTTCTTTTCTTATTCTTGCCCTTGCCAAGATTTTCTAATTTCAAATAAAGTTCAGATAAGGATCCTGGTCACAAGGTCTGATCATATAATAACAAAGGTATTTAAAACTCGTACATCCTTTTTTGTATCACGATTTTTGGAGTTTTGTATAATGAATATTTTTGAGTGAAAAAGCAAAACGTACACTATTACTATTATTATATATTTTCAAAAAAATCTTAATCTGTACAACAAAGCTTTTATAACTCGCATTGAAAAATTTATTTTCGAATCTCCTTATTTTTTGTATTCATATTTTTTCTGCTTCTGCCAATTGAGCATCTGTAAGATGTGAAATCAATTGGTGTTAATTTAATAGATTTTGACAAAAATTTTAATTTACCAACATAATGAATAGCAATGACAAAAAAAGATTTACCATCATTGTGCGATTCATATTTTTGTCTTTAATTATTCATTTAACAATTTTCTTGAATCTGATATTTCATTGTTTTTTTATTAGGAGTAAGACTTTGAATGAATCAATAAAATTAGAACTGAACCGAACCGATTTGAATTATCAAATTTCTGATTCGTTTCGCTCGAATCGAACACGAATCGTGTTTTTATTCGATTCGATTCAAGCCTATAAACAATCTAATTTGATATTTATATTTAAATTTAAAACAATGAATTGCGCAACTGTGAATTGTATTAATTTTTTGTTATATATTAATATTAATATATAGAATTTCTATTCGTAATATAAATTCTTATTATTATTCGCTTTATGATTATTCGTTTTATTTATTCGAATACTCAATTTCATAACAGATAAAGCTCCGAACGAATCAATGAAATTCGATTTGAGTCGAATCAAATTCGAATTGTACTCTGATTCGATTCGATTCGATTCGAACTGATTCGAATATTAAATATATATAATTTGATTCGAACTTGTTCGATTCAATTTGATTTGAACCAGTTTTGTGACCAGAAACTCTTTGGCTTCCCGAAACGTTTCGGAAAATGAACTTACACTAAGCAGAAAACTAAAACTAAAACTAAACCTAAGCATAAACTACTAACCTAAACTGGTTTCTGTTAGTTTCTGTTTCGGGTCTTCCCTAAACTCAGAGTCTCGGGTCACAACATTGATTTGAACTGATTCAACTCAACTCGATTCGAACTAGTGATAGTGGCCAAAAATAAGCTTAGTGGACCGAAATTGCCGAAATTAATTGGCCTAAACTTTGACGAAACTAATTTTTTTAATCGGTCGCTTTACTTTATCGAAAATTATTTCGTCGAAAGTTTGTTTCATCGAATGTTCATTTCGTCGAAAATTATTTCATCCTCGAGCCAGAGACCGAACGAGTTAGATGTGAGGAGTGTGTGAAGTTAGTTAAGAAATTAGGTGAGGAAAGCGAGGTGTGTGGGAAGTGTGAGGAGAAATTTGTTTAATGAAGTTTTTTTTTGTGACGAAATAATTTTCGACGAAATGGGTGTCGACGAAATGACCGCCAACGAAATGATTGTCGACGAAATGAATTAGACCCACAAT
Source organism: Entrophospora sp. SA101 (assembly GCA_958430865.1). Taxonomy (NCBI): domain Eukaryota; kingdom Fungi; phylum Glomeromycota; class Glomeromycetes; order Entrophosporales; family Entrophosporaceae; genus Entrophospora; species Entrophospora sp. SA101. The sequence continues at coordinate 135,474 of CAUDNR010000003.1, read as the reverse complement.
ATGGTGTTGGCATAAATTAGTTCGTGAAAAGGTTTAAAAAAGTATCCCGACCACCCGTAATTTTATTATATAAACACAATAAAGTTGACAAAATGCAAATTTTAAGGCTTTACGTTTTGTTGTCTACACTTGATCGAATTTTCTCGAATTTTAACCATATACAATTCAAGATATTTTAAATGGACTTACTTAATGACGTAATCCATGGTTCAACGGAATTTTGAAGGTTTTTACTAAGCTCAAAGTTTTCATAAAAATCACGGAATTTTTTGTCTAGTTTAAAGTTTTCATCCCAAATTCATTAATAATGCAAACTCGACAAGACTTTAAGTTTATATGCAAATTAACTTTTAAAAACATGTTTACTTAATGCACCAGACCCGGTTTTGATTAATAAAATTTTAAACTACATAAGGCGTAACATTTCCGATTATTAAAATGATCATCAGGTGGTCGGATATTTGTACCCGGTCCGGAGGGAGTGTATAATAATAATTGAAACGCGAAAGAATTTCTTAAAAATGTATGTAACACAAGTCATTTGAACGATAATAATAATGATAACGATAATTATTTGATCCCCGAAATTTCTTTGTGATATGTATATATAATAATAATAATAAATAATAATAATGTTTGTTTGGTTTTGTTGCAGATAATCATAATCTATGTAATAAAATCTTTGATCAAATATTCAAGTTTAACATAGTACAATATTCGAAGAAATTTTTTTTTAAAAAAAACAAAAAAAAATTTAATTTTTTTTTCAACATTTAAATTTATAAATAAATAATGTCACCACCAGCTAGCTCAGGAAAACAAAAGGAGTCAGGACTTGCTCGTTTATTAGGTTCTGGAACTTCAGGAATATTAGAATTATTTATATTTCATCCTGTTGATACTATTGCAAAACGTTTAATGACTAATCAACAAAAAGTAAATATTTGGACTTTTTATGGGGAAAAAATTATAGAATATAATTAATTCAATTAACTAAATTGTTTGTTTATTAGGTTTTTGTACCTGGTGCACCATTATCCCAGAGTTTTAATAATTTAGGGGAAGCCATATTTAAAGTAAAAATCTCTTATTTTTCTTGGAAATTTTTTTTTTGTACAAAGAAAAATTCCCCCAATGAATAAATAATATTACTATTATAGGATAAGCATTCTGCAACTTTTTTCCGTAAATACACATCATTATTTCCAGGGCTAGGTTATGCAGGTGGATACAAAGTACTTCAAAGGATCTATAAATATGGTGGTCAACCATATGTAAAAGATTATATCAACAAAAATCATAAAGATGCATTCTATAAATTATTTGGTGAAAAAAGTGGTAAGACTATAATACATGCCACTGCTGGAAGGTAAATATGTTTGGAATGGATGATATGATGTGATTAGCAGGATGAATTTAATTTTAAAACGATTCCAAATTAATTAATTATAATGATAGTTTAATTGGCATTGGAGAAGTGGCACTTTTACCATTGGATGTATTGAAAATTAAACGTCAAACAAATCCTGATACATTAAAAAATAGAAATATTTTCAAAATTTTTTGGGATGAAGGGTTTGGACTTTATAGGTAATCACCCACTTATATAAATGACTAATTATACATGACCAAAGAAGAACTCTATAATAATAATTGATTTATAAAACACATGTGTTCAGAGGTGGTCTTTGGACAGCAGCACGTAATGCACCAGGAAGTTTTGCATTAGTAAGAAAGCTATTTCATAATGACATTATTATATCATTATTATTACAATACAAATATTAATAATTTAACAGTAACTAATTAAAAATTTATAATAATCATCATTATTAATGCTAGTTTGGTGGATCAGCTTTTGTTAAAGAATATTTGTTTGGATTAAAAGATTACTCTAAAGCAACATTTCTTCAAAATTTCTGTGCATCAATTGGTGGTGCTATAGCTTCTATCAGTGTGGCTCAACCACTTGATGTAGTTAAAACACGTATCCAAAATAGACCTTTTGATTCACCTGAAACTGGGACACAAATTATTCGCAAAATGATACTCAAAGAAGGTAGTAATTTAAAATTAAAAAGAAAAAAAATTTTTTTTTTTTGAAGGTAAAAAATAATTTTAATAATTTTATTATTATCATTATTTTAGGCACAAGTGCATTCTTTAAAGGAGTGACACCTAAATTAATTGTTGTTGGTCCTAAATTGGTTTTCTCTTTCACAATTGCACAACAATTAATTCCTATTTTAAACAATTTCTTTGTATCTAAAGGAATAGTCAAGCCAAATCCTCTATAATTATTAATTTTGTTTATGGGTTAGAATGGATTTATCAAAATTGGATGGAATTTATAAATTTGATGGATAGATTGTTAAATAATAAAAAATGTATCAATATGTTATATATTTAAGGAATCAACAGAATTTTCAATATGTAATCAATTGTTAATTTAATAATATAAAAAATAAAAGCATATAAATATTTATTTATATTTATTTTACATCAAAAAAAGTATATATCAATTCCAATAAATCCATTGGAAATCATGTGATAAATGATAAAACATTATTAATTATTTACTCCTTTAATATTATAATGAAGGAATACATTGTTGCTGACTTGCTTTGCTGACAATGACATTGGTAATTTTGGTGTTGTCTTGTAGCTAAATAATAACTATTGTTGATGCAATTTGTTTACATTTGATAGTTTTAATGTTGATGTTAATGATTGTAGGCTTGAATTTAAAGTTGAAATGATATAAAATCAAATCCAAAGCAATAAAATGTTGTTGGGATAGAAAGATGATGAATTCAAAGTAGAAGTTATAGTTTAATTAGAAACAGAAGTTGAATTTAACTTCAAATCACTTTTGTTAAAGATATTTTTGTTGTTGTTGATGTCATGATGATGATGATGATGATGATGATGATGATGATGATGATGATGATGATGATGATGCATGTAAGTATAGTTGGCGAAAAAGCTTTGTAAGCAAAAAAAAAGTGTCTCATGTAGCCAAGAAGTAAAGACAATATTTTATAAATAATTTGTTTTTGAACAATTCTGGCAACCTTTTCACCAATTTTATTAATATTTTGATGATGATAATTATAATATTTTTTATATTTTTACACTATTTGCAACCATTTTTTTAAAAGAATCATGGATTGAAATATTCATGACTGGGTTCTTTTACTGGCTGAAAATCTCAAGATTATGATTACCATTGGAATATGTCAGATACCACACCACACCAGCAGCATGTAGCTTGAAAAGTCACAAAATAATTTTTATGCGCAATGACTACCATTGCACCAATTTGGTTCAAGAAACAGTGACAAGGATATTGTGAGATAGTAAATCTTGGACCTATTACTATCAATTACCCAGTTAATATTGACCAATTAGAACGAATTTACTACGGAAGTCATGTGATGTGTTAAATATTACATCACGACCAATCTTTCTATATACTAATACGTATTACTTTACTATTACCGACAATCATTTTACTGGCAGTTCATTTATTATATAATTGTTTGGTTAAATGTAACCCCCGAGTTGTTGGTAAAATGAATGCCTCCCATTTTTACATCACACGCGAAAGATTCTGATAAGATGCTTTTTCTAAATTAAAGTATGAAATTTAAGAATGCCTTTGCACCAAAACTGTCAAAGAGATATAATTATTTTTATAATATTATAATTTCTCTAGCAAGTTTCAACTTGATAAATAATATTTCGTTTTCCCAACATAATAATTGATTACAGTAGCAATCTTTGCCTTCTTTTGAAATAATCCGGAAAAGCTCACTTCTCCCCTGCTTACTGAAACAAAAATGCACTACTAGATTTTAAACCAGGGTTTCTATTTGCACAATTTCTTATTCATATGATTTGTCTTAACTCGAACTATTGATATGTGTATAAAAATTGACATTACAAATTATTTGAATGATTTGTTATTTTGTTTGATTTAGAATAAATATTCGAATAGAAACTCCATTGCAAACATCATCATCACATGAAATGACTTTCAATTTACAACCTTTCTTTTTGACTTTCTCCTTAATGAATTAATAAGCAGCCGATTTGTTATTAAAATGATTGTTAGGCAATGATAATACTAAGACTATGTAGAAATGAAGCTTTAAAAAACCAATTTTGAAAAAAGCTTGAATTTTCGCCTTACCATCCAAGTGGTAGTGGAAAAGTTTTAGTGGTTGAACCTTTCTTTAATTGTATCTTTGGGGTTCCCTTCTGATTATGTACAATTTCAAGCTTGTAGAATTACTTCCAAAAAAAAAAAACTTTGCGAGCAGACATTCATTTCGTAAAGGATAATGATTTGACATATTGAACTTGGGTGTCAGATTACCTAGATATTTTTTCTTATCCCAATGTGGGTTACCGTTGTGCTAAAACAACTACAGTTGAATTGAATTATATCAACAGAATCAGTCATAGGGATAGCTGCTTCTGGTAATAAGCTAAATGTCGTCAATAGATCCTTCACAAACAACCCAGGCGAGAAATTCTAGACCCACCCATCAAAGTATGAAAGTGAACTCCTAAATTTTTATCGCATCAACTTAGTCTAGAGGTAAAGTTTTTCATCTTAAGAATTATCTTTAATAATCGTACGTTTGCTCAAAGGCAACAAGCATTGGTTATTAGGATGAAAATTATTGTTCTACAGTACATAAAGATTATTATTATTGCTATTTTAAGCCCACCTACTCTCTCCTTCATTACGTAATAAACTTTCAACTTTCCCACAAGTATATCGTGTAACCTTTAATAAAATACTCTTATTACTATAGAAAATCCCAAAATCGTTGTAAATTAATAATTAGAATTAATTAGAATCAGCAATAATGGTTTGTTCAAAGTGTATGTATATTAAAATTATTGTTAAATAAATTTGCAAAAAAAAACATAAAAGCATAAAAAAAATAACAATTGTTTATTTTTTGATTAGGCGAAAAGAAATTAGCAAAAGTTATTTGTCCTGATAAATGGAAAGAAGGCTCAAGAAATGTTAATGGTATGCTGATCTAATAATAATAAGGACAAGAAATTAACAAAAATATTTTTGAATCAACTTATATATAATATTATAATAATAATAACTGTAGTTGGAACGGATAGAAAATTAAATGAAAATAAATTGTTATCTAAACCAGGAAAAAATAGGTTAGTTACCAATTGGTTATTAATAGGTTGCTGGTTAGTTGTCAATTAGTTATATCTTTTTAATATGTTAATAACAACTTTAGTTGTACCCAACAGGTTTAAACCATATGAAAATAAATGTAAAGTTTGTAAGTCAAGAGTGCATCAAGAACATGCGCATTATTGTCAAGGTAAATAAAATAAATCAACAAGATCAATAATATAAAGTCGTTAGGCAATAATAATAATCAATATTCTTTAAAAAATTTTTTGTTATAGGATGTGCTTATAAACAAGGAATATGTGCAATGTGTGGTAAACAAATCCTTGATACGTCGATGTATAAACAAAGTGCTAAATAAATAAATGATTAATAGTTAAATCAATATACTCAGTTATTAGTTGATTGAAAGATTTTAGTGGCTAGGTATTATGTAATATTATTTTTATTTATTTTAAAAAAAAAACTAATTAAATATTTAATCAATGTTTATCAATATTAATTTATATAATAAATAAAAACAATAAACAAATTTATTTAATAATTTAATAAGCAGTTTAATAAACATTTAATAAGTAGATATGTAAATCAGCAAATTTTCTTTTTCCATGATAGTCACATCAACTCTTCCATCTTTGTGATAAATCCTTCTTGAACCATTTTAAGATACCTTCTTAAACTATCTTTATCCAGATTTGACGATCTTTTTATTTGCAGCAGATGTTCAATTAACTTGAATAACAAAGGAATCATAATTTTAATTCAAAGTTTAGAAAAGAAAAAGAAAAAGAAAGGGAAAAGAAAAGAGTGTGTTAACCTGCAATAATAATTGTCTTCTCTTGGTAATTTTATTTGAGGATGATTTTTCTTTATTGGCATCAATCAATTCTTTTAACTATATAATAATAAACATAATAACCAACTAATTAAAAAATGCAATAAGATTTTTTTCCTTTTCAATAAAAGAATTAAATTTACTTTATGAGAAACTTCAGTTGCCTTTTGTATAACATCATCTGGTAAACCAATTAATTGTCCAAACCTTAATCCTGTATTTTTTTTATTTAGTGGGAGAGAACAAAATTAATCAATTAATTGAATTAAAAATTAAAAATTAAAAATGGAAATGGAAATGAGAACCATAATGTTCATCATCATTCCTTCCGTCTTTGACTTTATATAAATATCTTATTCCGAATTTTTCATTGCCAATCTATCAATTTTACATATTAACAATATGTTGATTAATTATATAATAATGATATGACATCATGTTATATTATAATTATTATTTATAACGATTACCTCAATTTCTAAATGTAAATTCACTACGTTTGGATAAATGGTTAGACTTCTTGTAAGTTCATGAAAATGTGTTGCGAAGAATATGAATGCCTAAATATATATATTATTTTATTATTATTACTAAATTCATTTATAAATATATTTATTAACTAATATTAAATAAGATATTAAATAAGATATTAAATAAGATATTAAATAAGATAAGTAAGATTTAGAATCTACCTTAGTCTTTACTAATTCTTCACATACGGCATATGTTATGCCTAATCCATCATGTGTAGATGTTCCTATTAAAATATTAATTTATTAGTTTACTAAAAGTTTGCCAAACCTATAAAAACCATTGTCAATACTTGAGAAAATATTAATAGTAGGAACCTCTTCCAAGTTCGTCAATTATCACTAAACTTTCATCTGTCACATGTTGTAAAATATATGCAGTTTCTCGCATTTCTATGATAAATGTACTTGTATTACTTTCCATATTATTGTCATTGCAAATCCTTGTAAATATCTGTTTTAAAATAAGATATATAACAATATTAATTGTAGTTGTAGTTGTAGTAATAGGATAAATTTTAATCAATTAATTACTTGGTCAACAATTCTAAATGATGCATATTCTGCTGGGACTCTGCCAAAAAAAGAAAATCAATCATCAAAATTATTATCGTAAAACTTAATAAATAAAGAAAAAAACCATAAAAATGCTTACAAGGATCCAATTTGTGACATGATACTCATCAAAGCAATTTGCTTCAAATAAGTGCTTTTTCCACTCATGTTTGGCCCTGTAATTATTTGAAAATTAGTTGCGTTACTTGCAAAGGTATCATTTGGAATAAATGGATCCACAACAAATAAACATTCTCGCATAGGATGTCGACCAGATTTTATTGCCAATGTATCTGTGAATTCTGGACGAACTATTCAAATATATTCCATAGGCGATGAATATTGGCAGCATGATTTAAAAATTATATATTAATCTTGATGATAAATGTTGCATATACACATACCATAATTTGAGATGGTGCATTGATGAGCAAAAGATGTCAACATATCCAACATGGCTACAGATTCAGATGCTTTATAAAGTACACCGATTGTGCCACGAATTTCAAATATTAAATCTTCAATTATTCTAATAATAATATCAATATATTATTGAACTTATAGAAAACTAAATTCAAATACAAATAATATATATATATACGAAACTTGTCAGACATTAGATAAACTTCAGTTAAAGATTCATTAATTTTTGTATTTTTTTTAATCTAAAAATAGAATAATTTATATATTAGATCCAAAAGATAAAAAATTAATTGTCATATTACAACGATGATACCAACTTACCAATTCCAAAGTTGTAAAAGTTAACAAATTTTTTTTCTTGCTAACATTAATGAACACAAGAGGAAGTTGACGATCACCTAAATGCTCTATATTTGTTGATAAATAATATCCAGTTGATACACTGAATTGAGGTTTCAAATGGATCTCATTTTTTTCTAATTATTATAATATTATTCTTTATATCAAAAATTTATTATTATATACAAGTATATAAATATATGTAATTTGATAAATTATTGTCTACCGCTATATTTTTCAATCATTTCAAATGTATCATCAACCATTTCTTTATATGTTTGTCGTGCTATAAATATCATTTTTTTAAAAAACAATTAGAGACATTGATCAATCAATCAATCATAATTATGATTTTTATATATGTGTAGTTCAACTTACCAACATCTAACAATCCATTAAATCCTGACTATATTATATATACATAGATATATTTATAATATTTTTTATGGTTGAAAAGAAAAGGTGGTAATGAAAAGAAAAGAAATTTGCTAATCACCTTAACAGCATAACAACGTTGATTTCGAATACCAAGTGCACTTTTTTGATAAGTAACATCTTCATTTATAACTTGATGGATCTTTCCTTCTAGTATTTGTAATTCTGGATCGTTTAAGAGCTATAATTTTAATTGTATGAGTGAATATAAATGCTTTTTAAATAAAAATTAAAAAAAAGGATTATCTCATACCTGATAAATTGTGTCAAGCAAAGAATTTTTAATACCAAACATTGCATTTTTTAGCGATTTAATCAATGTCAATGTATGTTTCAGTAGAATCACATTGTTGATATTTTGTTCTGCACTTTTTACATTAGGTTTTCTTGGAATTTGAATCAACTAAACAAAAAAATTAAAAAAATTAGAAAACAAGATTTAAAAGAATTTCTAAATAAAATTTATTACCGCAGTAATCAAATGGTCAATATCCTGAAAAGGTTTGAGTGCTATAACCATCAGAATAATACAAAATATTTATTATTGGTTATTTTGTTATTAACACTAGATATAATAAATAAACCACCATAAACACCTGATTGAATTGAGAAAAATGTTTCCTATTGATTTTAGTGGAGAAAGAAAAGTCAGCTACTATTATAACACCTTAAAAATCACCTTTTTATCAATAGCAAATTTATACCTCACTACTTATAAGTTCTATAAAAATTTAGAAGAATAACTGTTAGAATAATATATTCTATGTGATATTTAATCATTTAATTTTTTACCTTCCACAGAATCTAAACGAGTATTAATTGTGACAATATCTAAATAATTAAATGATCAAATAAATATATATATTTTAATAAAAAGAAAAAGAAAAAAAAATAACAATTGACTTAATTACAGACCAGTCAAAGGTTGTAAAATGTTGGTACGAAGAAGACGACCTAATAATTAAAATTATAACCTTGATGAGAAGATTGAGAATATTAACAAACGATTAATGTGATCAATCAATCAATATATGACAAGTTACCACCCATAGGTGTCACTGTACGATTCAAGACACCTGTATATAATATAATGAATTAAATTATTCATCTATGTATGTTGCAATAATAATTATTGTTATTATTAATATTAATTAAGTACCATATAAAGAATGATTACTATTTTGATTATTCATATTATTAATTAATTCAAGATTACGCGCAGTAACAAAATCTAAATTAAATGGGATCATTAATATTGATTGATATTGACAATAGCACATGTTATTATAATTTAGCTACTCGCCAATCATCATAGTTCCTATATATGACAAGAAAAAAAGAGTATTTATTTAATAAATTAATAGATCAAATTTTGTCATGAAACATATATTTATTACCTTCACATCCTTGATATTTGAATTTTATTGAATGATTAGTGAAAAATATGTTAAGAGTATTTCCAATATATCTATAGAAATATTGGATATTAAGGTTTATGATTATTTTTTATTATATCAATTACATCAGATCATTGTGATATATTTGCCTAAGCAAGGCAGCAGTTGAGGCTAAACAATAAAATCTAAAAAATAGAAAAAATTAAATTAATATAAATTTTGAATTTTTTAATTTGGATCTATAATAATTGAATTTATTACTTTGAAGTTAATCCAAGAATCAATGATACAGAATCTTCTTCCAATCCATACTATAAATGTAAACATACTAAATAAATGATCTGCGATTTGTTTTTCAAATTTTCAAATCCATCTACCTATATACCTGTTTGATAAAATTTAATCCTACACATAGAAAAAATAAAAATAAAAATATTAAAAATCTTCTCAATAAATACGAATAAAAAAATCATTACAACATACCAACAGCATCGTTAAAATATTTTCTTGCAATTGGAACAATGATAGCCGATGGTATATTATCTTCAAGTATTTTACATAGTTTTGATTTGGAGGGTTCAACAGCTGTAACTGATAACAATATCTTTAAATAAATAAAATAAATACAAGAGGCGTGAAAATTAATCATTTTATTATAATGGATTTTTACAAAAAAAAATAATAATAATACCTCTCCAGGATTATAAATATTTAATTTGTGTAATGTTTTAACATAAGTTTGTGAATCTGCAATCTTTTAAAAAATTTACCAAACATCAATATTTATTTCATTTATGGGACCGACTGCCCACCGATTTTTACATAATCTAAAACGATGTTTCTATTTATGTCAAAAGTTTCAGTAGATTTTGGCATAATATAGAAATATCGTCAATCATGTAAAAATCGTTGGCCCATACACTATATCAATAAAGAATAGAAAAACCTGTGATAAAATGCATTCACTGGTTTTTAAATCTATAAAACACATTCCAACTTCACTGGCAACTCCTATCAGATCAGAATGAATTAGACTAATTAATAATGTTATTATTAAAATATTATTATTTATTACCTCTTCCTTCAATTATTGCAACAAAAAATGAACGGGATTCTCCACGAACATTACCACGCACCGAAGCTGAAGTCTGTGGCCGTTTAGAAGTAGTATTAGTTGATTTTTCAGATGAACCAGAAATACTTTTTGTTGAACGACAACTAGAATTTTTTTTTGTCGTTGTATTGGTAGTAAACGGTAGTGATAACTTTGATGTTTTTGAAGAATTTTGACAATTGTTTGTTTGTTTAACAGAAGAAGCAGAGTTAATAATTTTAGAAGAAGAGGAGGAAGAAGAAACAGAATTAGAGTTAGAATTAGAATTAGAATTAGTGGAGAGTGAACCAGAATAGGAATAAGGAGATGGTGAATTAGAACTAGAACTAGAACTAGAATATTGAATTGATGATTTAGACATGGACATGACACGGTTTTTTTTATAAATATTAAAGTTTTTTTAAATTTCATATCAAACATTAAACTACTATATATACCCCTGGGCAAAAGTTTCAGACACCCTGAAACAATTGATTGTATAGCATAATAATTTATAAAATTGACAATATCAAAACACGATTGAAATTTAAGTACTATAGATGGGATCAATAAAGGTCTTGATTCTCCTTAACAAATTCTACTGCAAACAAAACAAGATTTGATACAAGAGTTGTCCGCATTTACCAAAGAAAATGATATCAATGCTATTACCGTTTAATGCGTAAATATCAGAATTCTCTTTGGAAGTGATCCCAACATGGTATAGTAATAGTAGATTTGTTTTATATAGAAATCCGAGCGAAATTTTATGATGGTATTGTCACCAAATCTTTCTTGGATCCGAGTAATGATATTTTTGCATTTCATGACATTATAAAGGGAAAGACATGTGAAGTTACAGTTATACTAAAGCATACAGTATAAAAGGATATTAATATAAAAATTTTTTGTGCGGATGGAAAATCTGTACAAAAAAAAAATAATGGTAAAAATAAAAAGGAAAAATATCCGGCAACTCTTTTTTTTCCAAAAGTTAAAATTTTTTAAAGATTTTAAAGTACTCATAGATTATTGTTTAAACAAAAGTCAAAAGTCAAACCAGTTTCGACTTTCGCACACCAGTAGTAAATGAGTGTTATAGGAACTGAAATTGTATTCAGCAAAAGAAAAATTTAGCTCCTTGGGATGAGATCGGGATGGATAAACAAGAAAGAATATGTTTTTATATTTTATCAGCCTTTAAAGCAATTTTACTTGCGTCATTTTTGACTTAATGACAGCGAATTTGACGTAATTGTTTTACAACTTTGATAAACAACTTACACTGCCAACTCACCGCATATACACCTTTTGTATGCTCTTTCTTGAATGCAGGACATACCACCAGGCTAGTAAATTAATTACGACTCAAGGAAAATGCTCTAATGCCATTTTAATAAGGCGAGAGCGGTCTTCTATATCTGCCAGCATACTTACCCGGAAACCTTCTGGGCCAAAAGAATCGAGATTTGATATTCTGCATCATCACCATCTAATCTCAGTTCTTTCATGAATTCACGGTCGTTAGCATCCTCTTCGACTTTGAGATTCGATTATATGAGATTGCAACTCGATTCAGATCCTACTTTCGGAGAAAGATCAATATTATGGTTGCTAGGCAAAATTCGTATTCAGTCACGTGCGCATTCCAGTCCTTGTCTCAGAAAAATGATCTATGATATTTTAAATTGGAATATCAGTTAGAACAAGTGACCTATTATATATTTTTTTAGCTCTGAACGTAAATTTACTTGTGAAATACTTGAAGTGGTTTAATCTCGATTTTATTATAATCAGGATTTTAGATAATAAGTAAATGGAGGCGAGCAATTATCTATTTCTAAAATTACGTAGCTCCACGTTAATATTAACTACCCACCCACGTCTTTTTTATTTTTTTGAAGATCACCCCTGTCTTTTTCTATTATTCACGACTAAACTTGAAAAGGACAGAAATGTGGCTTGAACCCCTTTTTCAACAGTAATAGTAATGGCTGCAAGTGGTAGTACAACAACAGCAACTGTTACTTTTAACTCAACAATTTGTTTCTGTTTATATCAAAGGTAAGAACTTAGTATGTTGTACAGATAGATGTGTATTTCTCCGAGTCACCGTTGCAAATTGTAGAGCCTGTGAAATAAATTACGATCTTCTAATTTTAAAGGAAATGCTCTCAACAACTTTACCACTAGAACTTTTCGTTACAATATTCAAATATTTTGAAAATGATTACAAAACATTGTACTCATGTATTCGAGTTAATAAACAATGGCAAAATATCAATATTCCAAAAATATGGAGAAATCCCTTTTGCACAGAGGGCAGCATCAAAACACTAATCAAATGTTTATTAGAAGAAGACGAAAATTTTTTGGTGAAACACAACATTTTGGAAGCTTTTGAATTATCAGACAGACCACCGCTATACAATTATGCAAGGTTTGCTACTCGATTGGATTTTAGGTATAGTCCTATTCATGGCATTATGAGTTTGAGCATAAAATCAAAAAATTCTGATGAACTTAATTGTTTAAAAGTACGACTGGTAAAATTTATTCTAGATCATTCAACCAACATCAAGATGTTTAGCGCTATTTCTAGTTTTGATTGTAAATGGATGGTTGATCATCCTAGCTTTGGCATTTGTTTTCGGAGTCTTGTTGAATTACAACTTAATTTTTATGATTGTGAGTTCTTTGACAAATTAGCAAATTATTGTAAAAATATTCAAATTTTAAAAATAGATGGTTGTATTAAAAATCCTTTGTATAATGAAGAAGATGTCTATCGTAGCCTAGCTCAATTAATTCATGCTCAAAATCAAATTAAACAATTGTCTGTCAATGTACCCTATAAAATGACTATATCTTTATCCGATGACCTGAAACAAGCAATTTCAACTCATTCACAATCAATATTTCATTATAAAAGTATTGGTGAGGCCAAAATAGATTCCTTAATAGCAACATTTCAAAACTTAAAGAAGTTGTCATTACACGATTATAACAGAAGATCAGATAATAATTATAAAATATCAAGTATAAAATCTGTTGTACTTCCAAATATTGAAGTCCTTTGTATAACAATCTTTTATCAGCCATTTCTATTGGAGTTATCTGATTTTTTGAAAATCAATGGAGAAAATCTCAAGGTTTTAGAAATTGGTGGTGAAGCAAATGATAAAATGAACATGGAAAAAATGTTTCAATCAATTGCAAAAAATTGTGTAAATTTAGAACATTTAGCAATAACCTATAATAAGAAAGCATTAAACTGGGAACTAATCTGTATATTTAATAATTGTAAAAAATTAGAAAGCATTCAATTTCATCCAGATAATATGGTTATAGATGGTGATAGAATATTCGAAGCATTAAGTCTGTCGTTACCAAATAATTTAAACACTATTATTTTTGATGGTTTATATAGTATTTCTGATGATAATAAAGATAATTATTATTTGAATAATTTGATGAAAAATTGGAAAGCGCCTAAACCTCTTAAAATAAGAAATTATCGATATGATGCATTTTCTATAGAAAGAAAAGAAACAATTGAATTATTACAAAAATATCAAGACCTAGAATTCATTATATATGAATCAGAGAATTTTTTCATTTTTGATAATAGTATTAATAATGTTAATATCGTTAGATAAAAAGAATATATTTATATATATATATATGATTTTAATAATAAAAAAATTATTAATTGTTTATTTAATATTTTTTTTTCTTTTTTAAAAAGTAAACATTTTAAAAATATAATATATATCAAAATAGAAAATTCTCATTATAATAATAATAATAATTTCGATTATTAAGCAGCAGAACCAGGATTACGAGCTAAATCATTGAAATAAATAAATAAATAAAAAGTGAATTTCAAATCAAAATAAATTATTTAAAAGTCATTTGTTTATTTATACATACTGTAGATAAGTTGAGACCCATGAGTGGAAATCTTACGGATTAGTCCTTTTTCTGCCAATTCACGAATTGCAACTCTTGCAAGAGATCCATTGACATGAAGACGGTCAACTAATACAGAAGGTGTAATTAATTTATATGCTGGTACTTCTTTGAATAATTTATCGTACGTAGCTTTATCCAACACTACTGCGTTGTTTGCTTTATCTTTAACTTTTCCTTTAGACCATTTCTATTCATTTAAATTTTGGTGAATATAATTTAAAAGGCAAAAATTATTTTATAATCTTGGTAAATTTATCTACGCTACCTTTTTTTTATTTTTACCTCCGGATGAGGAGCTTTTAGTTGCTGCTTCTTTTTTAGCCTATATATATATATTGCAATAATTAATAATGTTTGAAAGAAATTATCTATCATTGCTCATTATCCTAATTACAGTTTAAAATAATTAAAAATTTTTATTACCATCTTAATATATCAATAAAACAAAAAAAAAATTAGATTATTATTATCAGAAAATGAATATTTGGGGTCTGATAATGTTACACGAAAACATTGGCCCATTCATTCATTCATAATTAAAGAAATTGGAGTCTTTCCCCAAAAAGGTGATGTCTTTTCCTTTATAGGTAAGATATTAGAGGTTGTTTTATAAACGAGGCTGGAAACATGGTGTAATTGCCCAATCAATATGCGCCACGCTTGATTAATTTTTTTTCATAAAAATTTACCGTAAATGAAATGACTTTCAATTTACAACCTTTCTTTTTGACTTTCTCCTTAATGAATTAATAAGCAGCCGATTTGTTATTAAAATGATTGTTAGGCAATGATAATACTAAGACTATGTAGAAATGAAGCTTTAAAAAACCAATTTTGAAAAAAGCTTGAATTTTCGCCTTACCATCCAAGTGGTAGTGGAAAAGTTTTAGTGGTTGAACCTTTCTTTAATTGTATCTTTGGGGTTCCCTTCTGATTATGTACAATTTCAAGCTTGTAGAATTACTTCCAAAAAAAAAAAACTTTGCGAGCAGACATTCATTTCGTAAAGGATAATGATTTGACATATTGAACTTGGGTGTCAGATTACCTAGATATTTTTTCTTATCCCAATGTGGGTTACCGTTGTGCTAAAACAACTACAGTTGAATTGAATTATATCAACAGAATCAGTCATAGGGATAGCTGCTTCTGGTAATAAGCTAAATGTCGTCAATAGATCCTTCACAAACAACCCAGGCGAGAAATTCTAGACCCACCCATCAAAGTATGAAAGTGAACTCCTAAATTTTTATCGCATCAACTTAGTCTAGAGGTAAAGTTTTTCATCTTAAGAATTATCTTTAATAATCGTACGTTTGCTCAAAGGCAACAAGCATTGGTTATTAGGATGAAAATTATTGTTCTACAGTACATAAAGATTATTATTATTGCTATTTTAAGCCCACCTACTCTCTCCTTCATTACGTAATAAACTTTCAACTTTCCCACAAGTATATCGTGTAACCTTTAATAAAATACTCTTATTACTATAGAAAATCCCAAAATCGTTGTAAATTAATAATTAGAATTAATTAGAATCAGCAATAATGGTTTGTTCAAAGTGTATGTATATTAAAATTATTGTTAAATAAATTTGCAAAAAAAAACATAAAAGCATAAAAAAAATAACAATTGTTTATTTTTTGATTAGGCGAAAAGAAATTAGCAAAAGTTATTTGTCCTGATAAATGGAAAGAAGGCTCAAGAAATGTTAATGGTATGCTGATCTAATAATAATAAGGACAAGAAATTAACAAAAATATTTTTGAATCAACTTATATATAATATTATAATAATAATAACTGTAGTTGGAACGGATAGAAAATTAAATGAAAATAAATTGTTATCTAAACCAGGAAAAAATAGGTTAGTTACCAATTGGTTATTAATAGGTTGCTGGTTAGTTGTCAATTAGTTATATCTTTTTAATATGTTAATAACAACTTTAGTTGTACCCAACAGGTTTAAACCATATGAAAATAAATGTAAAGTTTGTAAGTCAAGAGTGCATCAAGAACATGCGCATTATTGTCAAGGTAAATAAAATAAATCAACAAGATCAATAATATAAAGTCGTTAGGCAATAATAATAATCAATATTCTTTAAAAAATTTTTTGTTATAGGATGTGCTTATAAACAAGGAATATGTGCAATGTGTGGTAAACAAATCCTTGATACGTCGATGTATAAACAAAGTGCTAAATAAATAAATGATTAATAGTTAAATCAATATACTCAGTTATTAGTTGATTGAAAGATTTTAGTGGCTAGGTATTATGTAATATTATTTTTATTTATTTTAAAAAAAAAACTAATTAAATATTTAATCAATGTTTATCAATATTAATTTATATAATAAATAAAAACAATAAACAAATTTATTTAATAATTTAATAAGCAGTTTAATAAACATTTAATAAGTAGATATGTAAATCAGCAAATTTTCTTTTTCCATGATAGTCACATCAACTCTTCCATCTTTGTGATAAATCCTTCTTGAACCATTTTAAGATACCTTCTTAAACTATCTTTATCCAGATTTGACGATCTTTTTATTTGCAGCAGATGTTCAATTAACTTGAATAACAAAGGAATCATAATTTTAATTCAAAGTTTAGAAAAGAAAAAGAAAAAGAAAGGGAAAAGAAAAGAGTGTGTTAACCTGCAATAATAATTGTCTTCTCTTGGTAATTTTATTTGAGGATGATTTTTCTTTATTGGCATCAATCAATTCTTTTAACTATATAATAATAAACATAATAACCAACTAATTAAAAAATGCAATAAGATTTTTTTCCTTTTCAATAAAAGAATTAAATTTACTTTATGAGAAACTTCAGTTGCCTTTTGTATAACATCATCTGGTAAACCAATTAATTGTCCAAACCTTAATCCTGTATTTTTTTTATTTAGTGGGAGAGAACAAAATTAATCAATTAATTGAATTAAAAATTAAAAATTAAAAATGGAAATGGAAATGAGAACCATAATGTTCATCATCATTCCTTCCGTCTTTGACTTTATATAAATATCTTATTCCGAATTTTTCATTGCCAATCTATCAATTTTACATATTAACAATATGTTGATTAATTATATAATAATGATATGACATCATGTTATATTATAATTATTATTTATAACGATTACCTCAATTTCTAAATGTAAATTCACTACGTTTGGATAAATGGTTAGACTTCTTGTAAGTTCATGAAAATGTGTTGCGAAGAATATGAATGCCTAAATATATATATTATTTTATTATTATTACTAAATTCATTTATAAATATATTTATTAACTAATATTAAATAAGATATTAAATAAGATATTAAATAAGATATTAAATAAGATAAGTAAGATTTAGAATCTACCTTAGTCTTTACTAATTCTTCACATACGGCATATGTTATGCCTAATCCATCATGTGTAGATGTTCCTATTAAAATATTAATTTATTAGTTTACTAAAAGTTTGCCAAACCTATAAAAACCATTGTCAATACTTGAGAAAATATTAATAGTAGGAACCTCTTCCAAGTTCGTCAATTATCACTAAACTTTCATCTGTCACATGTTGTAAAATATATGCAGTTTCTCGCATTTCTATGATAAATGTACTTGTATTACTTTCCATATTATTGTCATTGCAAATCCTTGTAAATATCTGTTTTAAAATAAGATATATAACAATATTAATTGTAGTTGTAGTTGTAGTAATAGGATAAATTTTAATCAATTAATTACTTGGTCAACAATTCTAAATGATGCATATTCTGCTGGGACTCTGCCAAAAAAAGAAAATCAATCATCAAAATTATTATCGTAAAACTTAATAAATAAAGAAAAAAACCATAAAAATGCTTACAAGGATCCAATTTGTGACATGATACTCATCAAAGCAATTTGCTTCAAATAAGTGCTTTTTCCACTCATGTTTGGCCCTGTAATTATTTGAAAATTAGTTGCGTTACTTGCAAAGGTATCATTTGGAATAAATGGATCCACAACAAATAAACATTCTCGCATAGGATGTCGACCAGATTTTATTGCCAATGTATCTGTGAATTCTGGACGAACTATTCAAATATATTCCATAGGCGATGAATATTGGCAGCATGATTTAAAAATTATATATTAATCTTGATGATAAATGTTGCATATACACATACCATAATTTGAGATGGTGCATTGATGAGCAAAAGATGTCAACATATCCAACATGGCTACAGATTCAGATGCTTTATAAAGTACACCGATTGTGCCACGAATTTCAAATATTAAATCTTCAATTATTCTAATAATAATATCAATATATTATTGAACTTATAGAAAACTAAATTCAAATACAAATAATATATATATATACGAAACTTGTCAGACATTAGATAAACTTCAGTTAAAGATTCATTAATTTTTGTATTTTTTTTAATCTAAAAATAGAATAATTTATATATTAGATCCAAAAGATAAAAAATTAATTGTCATATTACAACGATGATACCAACTTACCAATTCCAAAGTTGTAAAAGTTAACAAATTTTTTTTCTTGCTAACATTAATGAACACAAGAGGAAGTTGACGATCACCTAAATGCTCTATATTTGTTGATAAATAATATCCAGTTGATACACTGAATTGAGGTTTCAAATGGATCTCATTTTTTTCTAATTATTATAATATTATTCTTTATATCAAAAATTTATTATTATATACAAGTATATAAATATATGTAATTTGATAAATTATTGTCTACCGCTATATTTTTCAATCATTTCAAATGTATCATCAACCATTTCTTTATATGTTTGTCGTGCTATAAATATCATTTTTTTAAAAAACAATTAGAGACATTGATCAATCAATCAATCATAATTATGATTTTTATATATGTGTAGTTCAACTTACCAACATCTAACAATCCATTAAATCCTGACTATATTATATATACATAGATATATTTATAATATTTTTTATGGTTGAAAAGAAAAGGTGGTAATGAAAAGAAAAGAAATTTGCTAATCACCTTAACAGCATAACAACGTTGATTTCGAATACCAAGTGCACTTTTTTGATAAGTAACATCTTCATTTATAACTTGATGGATCTTTCCTTCTAGTATTTGTAATTCTGGATCGTTTAAGAGCTATAATTTTAATTGTATGAGTGAATATAAATGCTTTTTAAATAAAAATTAAAAAAAAGGATTATCTCATACCTGATAAATTGTGTCAAGCAAAGAATTTTTAATACCAAACATTGCATTTTTTAGCGATTTAATCAATGTCAATGTATGTTTCAGTAGAATCACATTGTTGATATTTTGTTCTGCACTTTTTACATTAGGTTTTCTTGGAATTTGAATCAACTAAACAAAAAAATTAAAAAAATTAGAAAACAAGATTTAAAAGAATTTCTAAATAAAATTTATTACCGCAGTAATCAAATGGTCAATATCCTGAAAAGGTTTGAGTGCTATAACCATCAGAATAATACAAAATATTTATTATTGGTTATTTTGTTATTAACACTAGATATAATAAATAAACCACCATAAACACCTGATTGAATTGAGAAAAATGTTTCCTATTGATTTTAGTGGAGAAAGAAAAGTCAGCTACTATTATAACACCTTAAAAATCACCTTTTTATCAATAGCAAATTTATACCTCACTACTTATAAGTTCTATAAAAATTTAGAAGAATAACTGTTAGAATAATATATTCTATGTGATATTTAATCATTTAATTTTTTACCTTCCACAGAATCTAAACGAGTATTAATTGTGACAATATCTAAATAATTAAATGATCAAATAAATATATATATTTTAATAAAAAGAAAAAGAAAAAAAAATAACAATTGACTTAATTACAGACCAGTCAAAGGTTGTAAAATGTTGGTACGAAGAAGACGACCTAATAATTAAAATTATAACCTTGATGAGAAGATTGAGAATATTAACAAACGATTAATGTGATCAATCAATCAATATATGACAAGTTACCACCCATAGGTGTCACTGTACGATTCAAGACACCTGTATATAATATAATGAATTAAATTATTCATCTATGTATGTTGCAATAATAATTATTGTCATTATTAATATTAATTAAGTACCATATAAAGAATGATTACTATTTTGATTATTCATATTATTAATTAATTCAAGATTACGCGCAGTAACAAAATCTAAATTAAATGGGATCATTAATATTGATTGATATTGACAATAGCACATGTTATTATAATTTAGCTACTCGCCAATCATCATAGTTCCTATATATGACAAGAAAAAAAGAGTATTTATTTAATAAATTAATAGATCAAATTTTGTCATGAAACATATATTTATTACCTTCACATCCTTGATATTTGAATTTTATTGAATGATTAGTGAAAAATATGTTAAGAGTATTTCCAATATATCTATAGAAATATTGGATATTAAGGTTTATGATTATTTTTTATTATATCAATTACATCAGATCATTGTGATATATTTGCCTAAGCAAGGCAGCAGTTGAGGCTAAACAATAAAATCTAAAAAATAGAAAAAATTAAATTAATATAAATTTTGAATTTTTTAATTTGGATCTATAATAATTGAATTTATTACTTTGAAGTTAATCCAAGAATCAATGATACAGAATCTTCTTCCAATCCATACTATAAATGTAAACATACTAAATAAATGATCTGCGATTTGTTTTTCAAATTTTCAAATCCATCTACCTATATACCTGTTTGATAAAATTTAATCCTACACATAGAAAAAATAAAAATAAAAATATTAAAAATCTTCTCAATAAATACGAATAAAAAAATCATTACAACATACCAACAGCATCGTTAAAATATTTTCTTGCAATTGGAACAATGATAGCCGATGGTATATTATCTTCAAGTATTTTACATAGTTTTGATTTGGAGGGTTCAACAGCTGTAACTGATAACAATAT
This sequence comes from Entrophospora sp. SA101, assembly GCA_958430865.1. NCBI lineage: Eukaryota > Fungi > Glomeromycota > Glomeromycetes > Entrophosporales > Entrophosporaceae > Entrophospora > Entrophospora sp. SA101. The sequence goes on along the minus strand of CAUDNR010000003.1, from coordinate 113,749 downwards.
CTTTAAATAAATAAAATAAATACAAGAGGCGTGAAAATTAATCATTTTATTATAATGGATTTTTACAAAAAAAAATAATAATAATACCTCTCCAGGATTATAAATATTTAATTTGTGTAATGTTTTAACATAAGTTTGTGAATCTGCAATCTTTTAAAAAATTTACCAAACATCAATATTTATTTCATTTATGGGACCGACTGCCCACCGATTTTTACATAATCTAAAACGATGTTTCTATTTATGTCAAAAGTTTCAGTAGATTTTGGCATAATATAGAAATATCGTCAATCATGTAAAAATCGTTGGCCCATACACTATATCAATAAAGAATAGAAAAACCTGTGATAAAATGCATTCACTGGTTTTTAAATCTATAAAACACATTCCAACTTCACTGGCAACTCCTATCAGATCAGAATGAATTAGACTAATTAATAATGTTATTATTAAAATATTATTATTTATTACCTCTTCCTTCAATTATTGCAACAAAAAATGAACGGGATTCTCCACGAACATTACCACGCACCGAAGCTGAAGTCTGTGGCCGTTTAGAAGTAGTATTAGTTGATTTTTCAGATGAACCAGAAATACTTTTTGTTGAACGACAACTAGAATTTTTTTTTGTCGTTGTATTGGTAGTAAACGGTAGTGATAACTTTGATGTTTTTGAAGAATTTTGACAATTGTTTGTTTGTTTAACAGAAGAAGCAGAGTTAATAATTTTAGAAGAAGAGGAGGAAGAAGAAACAGAATTAGAGTTAGAATTAGAATTAGAATTAGTGGAGAGTGAACCAGAATAGGAATAAGGAGATGGTGAATTAGAACTAGAACTAGAACTAGAATATTGAATTGATGATTTAGACATGGACATGACACGGTTTTTTTTATAAATATTAAAGTTTTTTTAAATTTCATATCAAACATTAAACTACTATATATACCCCTGGGCAAAAGTTTCAGACACCCTGAAACAATTGATTGTATAGCATAATAATTTATAAAATTGACAATATCAAAACACGATTGAAATTTAAGTACTATAGATGGGATCAATAAAGGTCTTGATTCTCCTTAACAAATTCTACTGCAAACAAAACAAGATTTGATACAAGAGTTGTCCGCATTTACCAAAGAAAATGATATCAATGCTATTACCGTTTAATGCGTAAATATCAGAATTCTCTTTGGAAGTGATCCCAACATGGTATAGTAATAGTAGATTTGTTTTATATAGAAATCCGAGCGAAATTTTATGCTGGTATTGTCACCAAATCTTTCTTGGATCCGAATAATGATATTTTTGCATTTCATGACATTATAAAGGGAAAGACATGTGAAGTTACAGTTATACTAAAGCATACAGTATAAAAGGATATTAATATAAAAATTTTTTGTGCGGATGGAAAATCTGTACAAAAAAAAAATAATGGTAAAAATAAAAAGGAAAAATATCCGGCAACTCTTTTTTTTCCAAAAGTTAAAATTTTTTAAAGATTTTAAAGTACTCATAGATTATTGTTTAAACAAAAGTCAAAAGTCAAACCAGTTTCGACTTTCGCACACCAGTAGTAAATGAGTGTTATAGGAACTGAAATTGTATTCAGCAAAAGAAAAATTTAGCTCCTTGGGATGAGATCGGGATGGATAAACAAGAAAGAATATGTTTTTATATTTTATCAGCCTTTAAAGCAATTTTACTTGCGTCATTTTTGACTTAATGACAGCGAATTTGACGTAATTGTTTTACAACTTTGATAAACAACTTACACTGCCAACTCACCGCATATACACCTTTTGTATGCTCTTTCTTGAATGCAGGACATACCACCAGGCTAGTAAATTAATTACGACTCAAGGAAAATGCTCTAATGCCATTTTAATAAGGCGAGAGCGGTCTTCTATATCTGCCAGCATACTTACCCGGAAACCTTCTGGGCCAAAAGAATCGAGATTTGATATTCTGCATCATCACCATCTAATCTCAGTTCTTTCATGAATTCACGGTCGTTAGCATCCTCTTCGACTTTGAGATTCGATTATATGAGATTGCAACTCGATTCAGATCCTACTTTCGGAGAAAGATCAATATTATGGTTGCTAGGCAAAATTCGTATTCAGTCACGTGCGCATTCCAGTCCTTGTCTCAGAAAAATGATCTATGATATTTTAAATTGGAATATCAGTTAGAACAAGTGACCTATTATATATTTTTTTAGCTCTGAACGTAAATTTACTTGTGAAATACTTGAAGTGGTTTAATCTCGATTTTATTATAATCAGGATTTTAGATAATAAGTAAATGGAGGCGAGCAATTATCTATTTCTAAAATTACGTAGCTCCACGTTAATATTAACTACCCACCCACGTCTTTTTTATTTTTTTGAAGATCACCCCTGTCTTTTTCTATTATTCACGACTAAACTTGAAAAGGACAGAAATGTGGCTTGAACCCCTTTTTCAACAGTAATAGTAATGGCTGCAAGTGGTAGTACAACAACAGCAACTGTTACTTTTAACTCAACAATTTGTTTCTGTTTATATCAAAGGTAAGAACTTAGTATGTTGTACAGATAGATGTGTATTTCTCCGAGTCACCGTTGCAAATTGTAGAGCCTGTGAAATAAATTACGATCTTCTAATTTTAAAGGAAATGCTCTCAACAACTTTACCACTAGAACTTTTCGTTACAATATTCAAATATTTTGAAAATGATTACAAAACATTGTACTCATGTATTCGAGTTAATAAACAATGGCAAAATATCAATATTCCAAAAATATGGAGAAATCCCTTTTGCACAGAGGGCAGCATCAAAACACTAATCAAATGTTTATTAGAAGAAGACGAAAATTTTTTGGTGAAACACAACATTTTGGAAGCTTTTGAATTATCAGACAGACCACCGCTATACAATTATGCAAGGTTTGCTACTCGATTGGATTTTAGGTATAGTCCTATTCATGGCATTATGAGTTTGAGCATAAAATCAAAAAATTCTGATGAACTTAATTGTTTAAAAGTACGACTGGTAAAATTTATTCTAGATCATTCAACCAACATCAAGATGTTTAGCGCTATTTCTAGTTTTGATTGTAAATGGATGGTTGATCATCCTAGCTTTGGCATTTGTTTTCGGAGTCTTGTTGAATTACAACTTAATTTTTATGATTGTGAGTTCTTTGACAAATTAGCAAATTATTGTAAAAATATTCAAATTTTAAAAATAGATGGTTGTATTAAAAATCCTTTGTATAATGAAGAAGATGTCTATCGTAGCCTAGCTCAATTAATTCATGCTCAAAATCAAATTAAACAATTGTCTGTCAATGTACCCTATAAAATGACTATATCTTTATCCGATGACCTGAAACAAGCAATTTCAACTCATTCACAATCAATATTTCATTATAAAAGTATTGGTGAGGCCAAAATAGATTCCTTAATAGCAACATTTCAAAACTTAAAGAAGTTGTCATTACACGATTATAACAGAAGATCAGATAATAATTATAAAATATCAAGTATAAAATCTGTTGTACTTCCAAATATTGAAGTCCTTTGTATAACAATCTTTTATCAGCCATTTCTATTGGAGTTATCTGATTTTTTGAAAATCAATGGAGAAAATCTCAAGGTTTTAGAAATTGGTGGTGAAGCAAATGATAAAATGAACATGGAAAAAATGTTTCAATCAATTGCAAAAAATTGTGTAAATTTAGAACATTTAGCAATAACCTATAATAAGAAAGCATTAAACTGGGAACTAATCTGTATATTTAATAATTGTAAAAAATTAGAAAGCATTCAATTTCATCCAGATAATATGGTTATAGATGGTGATAGAATATTCGAAGCATTAAGTCTGTCGTTACCAAATAATTTAAACACTATTATTTTTGATGGTTTATATAGTATTTCTGATGATAATAAAGATAATTATTATTTGAATAATTTGATGAAAAATTGGAAAGCGCCTAAACCTCTTAAAATAAGAAATTATCGATATGATGCATTTTCTATAGAAAGAAAAGAAACAATTGAATTATTACAAAAATATCAAGACCTAGAATTCATTATATATGAATCAGAGAATTTTTTCATTTTTGATAATAGTATTAATAATGTTAATATCGTTAGATAAAAAGAATATATTTATATATATATATATGATTTTAATAATAAAAAAATTATTAATTGTTTATTTAATATTTTTTTTTCTTTTTTAAAAAGTAAACATTTTAAAAATATAATATATATCAAAATAGAAAATTCTCATTATAATAATAATAATAATTTCGATTATTAAGCAGCAGAACCAGGATTACGAGCTAAATCATTGAAATAAATAAATAAATAAAAAGTGAATTTCAAATCAAAATAAATTATTTAAAAGTCATTTGTTTATTTATACATACTGTAGATAAGTTGAGACCCATGAGTGGAAATCTTACGGATTAGTCCTTTTTCTGCCAATTCACGAATTGCAACTCTTGCAAGAGATCCATTGACATGAAGACGGTCAACTAATACAGAAGGTGTAATTAATTTATATGCTGGTACTTCTTTGAATAATTTATCGTACGTAGCTTTATCCAACACTACTGCGTTGTTTGCTTTATCTTTAACTTTTCCTTTAGACCATTTCTATTCATTTAAATTTTGGTGAATATAATTTAAAAGGCAAAAATTATTTTATAATCTTGGTAAATTTATCTACGCTACCTTTTTTTTATTTTTACCTCCGGATGAGGAGCTTTTAGTTGCTGCTTCTTTTTTAGCCTATATATATATATTGCAATAATTAATAATGTTTGAAAGAAATTATCTATCATTGCTCATTATCCTAATTACAGTTTAAAATAATTAAAAATTTTTATTACCATCTTAATATATCAATAAAACAAAAAAAAAATTAGATTATTATTATCAGAAAATGAATATTTGGGGTCTGATAATGTTACACGAAAACATTGGCCCATTCATTCATTCATAATTAAAGAAATTGGAGTCTTTCCCCAAAAAGGTGATGTCTTTTCCTTTATAGGTAAGATATTAGAGGTTGTTTTATAAACGAGGCTGGAAACATGGTGTAATTGCCCAATCAATATGCGCCACGCTTGATTAATTTTTTTTCATAAAAATTTACCGTAAATTCAACTGTAATTTTCCTTTCGATCGTATTTATAATATAAAGGATGCAATACGTATATGACGAACAGGGCGCCACTTTCAATTACTTTCTTTTGACTTTTCTATTGATATTTTTATTACCTAGTACTTTTTCTTTAATTTTCAGATCAAATAAAGGTAAAACAAAATAATGTTAAAAGGGAGATTATTGTCTTTATTTTCTTCTTTAACTCACTTCCACCACTTCCACCACTTCCTACCATTTCCTCCTTTTCTTGCTGCTGTTAGATGATAATCTTCGTAAAGCACCTTGTACGTGCGATGCATGTACTAATAAAACGGTTTGGTTGAAAACAAAACAAAAGGGCAGCTTGCTTTCACGTATAGATAAAAAGTAATAGAGAAGAGTTTTTGATAAAATTATTAATTTAATTACGTGGAAATGATACGAATTGATGAATTGATTAATCGATCTTTGTAGATTTGTAGGAGTCGTGATTGGATGGATAGTTTTTGCATACTTGATGTATAGAGTTGCAACGGTTAAAATTGAAGTGGAGGTTTGGGATCCTTACGAAGTGCTTGGACTCAGTGAAGTAAATGTTCAATTAATTATTAGGAAAAGTAAGAAATGAAGGAAGGAACGATTTTAATTTATTTGATTTGATTTCTTTATACTTGTTTATTTAGTCGTCATCATTAGAACTTATTAAGAAACATTATAAAGAACTGAGTAGAAAATGGCAAGTGTCTTGATTTAATATTAATTAACTATTAAATTATTTACTAATAAATGATTGATTATTGACTTTAGGCATCCTGATAAAGCTCCATCAGATAAAAAAGATGAATATGAAAAAACATTTATAGATTTCACTAAAGCGTATAAAGTGTATGTATTCATCCTATATGCATGTATATATATATATATATTTGATTATATATATTTGATTTATTTCTTGTAAAAAAATAGATTGACAGATGATGACATACGTAAAAATTACGAAGAATATGGACATCCTGATGGAAAGCAAGGTAATTAATTACTGGCCAACTACCTAATTAATCAAATAAAAAATTAATTATTGACAACTCTAAAAAATATTTATATATTTATATGTATTCTTTCGCCTTTCTTTGAATTAATTAATAGCATATTCATTGGGAATCGCACTTCCAACTTGGTTGGTTGAATCAAAAAATAGTCCTTTTGTACTTGGAATTTATGGAATTGTGTTTGGTTTATTACTTCCTTATTATGTGGTATGCGATCGTGCCGTTTAATTACCATTGTAATAATTATTTGATTACAATTGATAATAATACTCACTAACAAGCTATTTAATTATTAGGGAAGTTGGTGGTACAGCTCAAATAGTTACACCAAAGATAGAATCAGAACACATACCATGGATCTTTATTTTAAAGAATTAAGGCAAAACACCAGCTTCAAACAAATATTAGAACTTCTTTCTGCATCAGTTGAATTTATGGAATTAGTTGAACAAAGGTCTTCCGACAACGCATTGATTACAACGGTTATTTCATCTGTTAAAGAAGATCTAGAAAAAAGATTTAGTGATAAATACTTAACAAGTAAAAAGGTAGGCTTATTTATCGTGTTTTTTTATATACATTATGCGTCATGTATATATATATATATATATCATATAAATGAATATTAATTGTCATTTTTATTATTTTATTTATTTTTATTTTTGTTCCTGCTAGTATATTGCACCGTATTCCCAAAAAGCAAATGCATTGACATATTCACATTTGCTAAGAATAGACATTAAAGACAAAAATTTGTTAAAAGGTAAATGATTTATTATTCATTTATTATAATTAATGATATTAATACTCACAAATGATGCACAAATCATATATATCACATATAGATAGATATTTTATTATTGAAAGATCTGTTCACCTTGTAAATGGTTTATTGGAAATAGCATTAGCACATCGTTGGTTACAAACAACTATTAGGTGCATGGAACTTTCTCAACTGTTAGTGCAAGCGATGTGGATAAATGATAATCCACTGATCCAGTTACCTTATATAACCATTGACGTATTAAAAGCGATGAAGATTAAGAAAAAAGTGATTAGAAATATTGGGCAATTTAGAAATATGAACGAAGAAGAACGAAGGTAAATTAATTATTAATAATGACTTTTTTTTTGTTGTGAATATTATCTTATTTATTTATTTATTTATTTATTTATTTATTATTATTTATTTTGCAGGAATTTATTAAAGTCATTATCAGATTTAGAATATGGAACAGTTTTACATGTCGCTAATTCTTATCCTATTCTAGAAATTGTACAAGCAGTTTTCAAAGGTATTATGATGATGTTTAAAAATTTAATGATTAATCAATAATTAATTCAAAATTTATTAATATATATAATTCTTATAGTTACTGGAGATGATATAATTACACCTGGTTCAATTGTAACTTGTATTTTAAAAGTTAAACTTGCTGGTACTAAAGCAGTCAGTAAAAATATCAATAATGTTAAAAATAATAAGTCAAATAAAACACAAGTTAAGGATGATGATAATGAAGACGACGAGGATGGTGATGATGAAAATGAAGGAGATGATAAAAATAGCAATAATAATAATTCTAGCAATGAAAAAATAAAACATGAAAATGAAAAAAATGAAAATGATGATGACAATGAGGAGGAGGAGGAAGGAGGAGGAGACTATCTAAATAGCGAGGATGAATTATTATTTGGCAGTTCAAAAAGAAAAGAAATCAAAGAGAAGAGCGACTTTGTACATGCACCTTATTTGGCACGTGATAAAAAACCATACTGGTGGATTTTCATGGCTGATGAAAAACATGATAGAATAATCATTGAACCAGTCAAAGTTACTGATATTGTAACCAAGCGAACATTTAAATTTCAATTCCAAGCTCCTCGTGAACCTGGTTTATATTCTTTCACCTTTTATTTTAAGAGTGATTCATATTTTGGTGCTGATATTAAAAAAGATATGAAGGTATGATAAAAACAATGATAAATATATATGTAACAAAATATATATTTATACATACTAATATTACATTATATGTATATATAAGTTGGACGTAAAAGACTTTTCAGAACTTCCACCACAAGAAGAAGTTGATGATGATATATCAGAACCTGAAGAAGATTCTTTGGCAGGTCAAATGAAATTAATGAGAGAACAAGGATTTGCTGCTGCAATTGCTAATGCTGGTAATGATGATGATGCTAATAATAAAAAGAAAGCCAAAAAATCTGGTGGTGATAGCGACGATAGCGATGATAGCGATGGAGATGGAGACAGTAGCGATGATGATTAATATTAGCAGTTCAAGTTTTGTGATTGGGTGGCGGATAGTAGTACATTTGACTGCATCACATTGAACTGAATTGACAATTTATTAAATATAATTTATTGTTATTTACTATGCTACTATTTATGTAAATTTTTTATTTTAAAACGGAAAAATTAAATATTTTCATTTCATTTTTAAATATCATCATTTTAAATATCCATTTAATGCATCAATCATTTGTCTTGTAAAAAAATATAAATGATACATAATTTACAATTTTTAGGATGCCAAAAATAGTTTTATTCAAATAATAAATAATAAATAATATTGCAAATATAAAAATTTTATTTTTTCCTATTTAAAGTGCGTTTAACTACTTTTTTTATAACTTTTGTATTAGGAAAACTTAAATCTTCAAGATTTACTGCGTATGGTGTAGGAATATCTAATCGATAAACAAATAATTAGGTGATTAAAATACTTGTATATGAATTGATATATAATAAATATAAAAATTATATATTTACCTGCACCGGTTATTCTTTCCACTGGTGCATCTAAATAATCAAAAATTTCAGTTTCCATAGCTATAGCACATATCTCGCTGCCAAACCCGTACTGGGGAAATCCGGAATCAACTGATATCAACCGATTAGTTTTCTTGACCGACTTGACTATTGTGTCAACATCAAGTGGTCTTATTGATCGCAAATTGATCACCTCAACTGATATCCCACCCTCTTCTTTTTTCTCTAATTGTTGAGCTGCCTCGAGACAAAAATTTAGCGATCTAGAATATGACACAATTGTGACATCTTTACCTTCTCTTATAATTTTTGCTTTGCCAATTGGTAAGATGAAATCATTTGATAATGCTTCTTGTGATACCGGATATGAAATACCATATTGAAGTTCATTCTCCAATACCACTACTGGATTAGGGTCTCTTATTGCTGCCTTTAAATAAATAATACCATTTGAAAAATAATTATTATTAGTAATTGATTACTGTTATCATTATTATTAGCAGTTATATTATTTATTATAACAATGCACCTTTAATAAACCTTTTGAGTCTTCGCTATCCCACGGAGATACAACTTTTAACCCTGGAATAGAACCATACCATGCTGCGAAATCTTGAGAATGTTGTGCACCCACTCCAGCTGCAAATCCATTAGGACCTCTAAAAACTATCGGACATTCTATAAGACCACCAGACATGTAATGAACTTTGGCTGCTGAATTAACTATTTGATCAATTGCCTTAATAATTAATTAAATGTTAATTAAAGATTATTGGATTTATTTATTATTCATTCATCAATAAATCATATGTCGATAACTCACTTGCATGGAAAAATTAAATGTCATGAATTCGCAAATTGGCCTAAGTCCTGATAACGCAGCACCAATAGCCAGTCCAGCAAAACCTGCTTCTGTAATCGGTGTATCAATAACTCGTTTTGGGCCGAATTTATCGAGAAGTCCTTTTGACACCTAATTGGAAAACAACGACAAACAACAATAATTGGTCGAAGAAGAAGCTATAATAATTATTTTTGGAACAATAGATGGATGAATGGATAAAGAAAGCATATTGTGTGCGTGCGTGTATGTGTGTAAAATTAGAAATTGTTGGTTTTTTTTTTTTTGAAATATAGATTATATATGCTTATATATGTTTGAATGATCTCTATAAATGATATTTGCCACAATTTACTTCGTCCTGTAATCAAGCAATTGGAATTTAATACTGCCATTATTACTATGCTAATGCTGTTATGACTATTGCCATATCTGTGATGCTACAACATAACTACTATATTTATCATTTTAACTGACCAACTAATCAACTAGTTAATTCTTCTTCTTACCTTATATGCGCCATTATATTGTGCGACTTCTTCTCCGATCAAGAAGACGCGTTCGTCACGAACAAATTCTTCTTCAATCGCTGAATTAAGTGCTTCTCTCACAGTTAACTACACACAAAAAACATATGGAATAATAGTAATCGTTTATTTACTCGATCAATTTCTATTGTTTCAGGGTGAAATTAATATAAATGCTAAATACTAACAGTAATATCAGTTGAGGTTGCAAGTAATCGTTTCTGAGAAAACTGTAGTAAAGATGTTGCTGCTGCATTTTGAATTGGTATTTTATTAATGCTTTGTTTCCACATGTTATTACTCTTTATAGTGTTAAATGTATAAGAAGGAGAGGAAGAGATCGTTCTCTTTATAAAGTTTTTTAATAAAGAGCCATTCATATTTTTTTTTTGTTAATAGAAAAAAATTTTTGATGATGAATGATGACAATGAATGGACACACACAAGTATATTGACTGATATGCATTATGATAAATAACGCCACATATTAAATAATTGGTGGTACCAAGTTTCTCGACGCCACAAAAAATTCTAGTCTTTTGGCGGAAACGAGAAATGGTGGTACGGATTTTTAATTAATATCTAATATAGTAATAATAGTAAAGGATTAACCTGACCCGAAAGGTAGCACATGTTATTTTATACAACTAAAGTTTATTTAAATTTTCTCTATCGAAATTGATAAAATCGAATTAAAACCGGTCGCAACATAAATTTAGTTCCTATTTTTCTTTATTTGCAAGTTACAGTGGTATTGCCCGATACTTAAAAGAAGCTTCAGTTTTACAGCCATGTAATTTATGGGATAAATATAGATTTCCATGAAACGGATCAAGCTTTTCAATAATCTTTATCTTTATCCTTATCCTTATTGTATTGATCAACAAAAATTTCATTAGAGATAACTTCTGTCCTCGCAAAGGATAATTAACATTCTAATAAAATAAAACCATTATTTTTATTAAATAAAATTAATCGTTAAACAAAAATATTGTCTTTATTTCCTTTGTTTAAAGCGCCTTGATAAAAGCAACAAGTGTAGTTAATGTCTTGGTAAAAGGCAACAATTGTGGAGCTTTGGTAAAAAGCCACGTTTATTTACTTAGTGAACAAGCAAGCAAGGTTAGGATTAATGTTGGTTACCTGGTGAGTGTTAATGAAGCATCATTCAAAGGTATAACTGGAAATACTGGTAGCGTTATTGTAATTGTAAACGTAAGGCTGTTAAACAAGCTACTTTGGTTGTTTTTCAAGTAAACCAAAGCGAGTCAATAAATGCAAACGAATAAATCGATCACAAGTGAATAAAAGGAACTTATAGAAGCTCTCGAGTTTTGTAAAAGGCCATATTTATTTATTTACGGTTATCTGGTATCATTAGGTGTGCCCACAGTTTTGTCTAAGTGCAAGAAAGAGGAAACCAAAGTAAATTGTAAACTGATTAATTGACAAGCACCGAATTATTTGCAATTAACTGACAAGGTTAGCCAAAAGTTAAGCCATGATTGTTAACCACCATTTAAAAAACTGTAAGAAGTTTATTATTTCAAAACATTATTATAATTTAACTTTAAAAAAGATAAAATAAAGATAAAATAAAAAGACAAATAATTATAACAAATAATTTAGGAGATTAAATTAGTTATTCATCAATTCCTTCTTTTAATTATTAGAACCCAATGCAATTAAATGTAAATAAAAAATATTGTTAGTGATGATTAATGGATAGTGATTTCTAATTAATTAATAATGAAATTTTTATTCACCTTCAGCATTTAAGAGGAGAGCGTTAAAATCAAGATTGTTTAACGAACTATCATTACTTGTATAAAATTTCAAGCTTTTTGATTTAGCAATCTCTTCATCCAAGATTCTACTTGTATGATATGCATCTGGGTGTGATTCGTATACTTGTTGCGAATCACTATTACTACCACTGCTGCTGCTACCATCATTATTAAAAAATTTGAATAATCTATTTATTAAATTATTATTGTTACTATTATTTTTCAAAATTTTATTTTCATGAATTTCCCTATCTTTATTATAAGCAAATATCAAAAGCTCTTCACTAGTTGGTCTTTTTGATGGATCCACATCCCAACACCTCCGCATCATTTGCACATAATCATCAGGCATTCCAGGTAATATTGGTGGTCGTAAACCTTTTGCACATATATCAAAAATCAAACGATGATTGTGAGCTCTATTGTCAAATGGTGGGTGACCTGCAAATATTTCCCACATTAACATCCCAACACTATAGATATCTGATTCTTTGGTGTTCTTTGTATTAATTTTGCCTCTAAGTAGTTCAGGTGCAACATATGATACAATCCCATAGACTTTATTTGATGACTTTTCATCAACTGGTCCACATAATCCCAAATCTGTAATATAACAATTACCTCCTTGCACAAGTATATTACCACTATGTAAATCACAATGGATTAAATCTTTTTCATGTATATCATCTAATGCATCACATAAATAATCAAAGATTATAATTCTGTCTTTTAATGTTAAATTAAAATGATTTTTTTTCAAATAACCCCTTAAATTTCCCTCTGGAGCATAATCTAAAACTATTGCATAATTTCCATTATCTGTGAATTTAGTTATACCATAACAAGGATTAATTAACCCCGATTTAATTTTACAATAATTTATTGCCTGAAAATAATATAAAATCAATTAGTATTATTATATAATACAGCATTATTTATTTTTGATTTAAATAAAAATACCAACCTCATCAAAAAAAGCTTGTCCTGGATTACTTGAATCATTTAAACTTTTTAATACTATACCTTTCCCTCCATAATAATAACTAAATTCCTTTTTATTTTCATCATAATCAATTATATACCCCCTTGTCCATGTAGCAGTATAAATTGAACTAAATCCACCCTCTGTCAACTTTGTTACTTTTTCAAATTGCTCAAAAGGTATCCATTCTATGATTTCAGTTGGCAGAGATGATTTCATTTGACATTGTTGAATAAAATCATCAATCATGTTATTTCCAGATGTCCAAGTAGTGAAAAGAGTCTGTAGTTGTAAAGTAATACATCCTCCACAGAATCTATCAGAGTATCTTGTTGTTTTACACTTGTTACATTCTTTTGGTTTGCCAAATTTATACGTTACATTATTTAATTCAAAACTATAAAGAAACCATTCTTTACAATATTCTTTTTCATTCTCAGAAAGCTCCTTGTTTTTTTTGACTAATGAAAAATAATAATCTTTTCTACTTTCTCTTTCAGAACTCATTAGAGCATTATTAAGCATTTCATTATCAATTTTAAATACAAAACTCCTTCTTTCTAGTGTTATTAATGATAACAATTTACTATAAGGCATCATATAAAAATAAATATATTTATAAAATTTAAAAATTTGTCTTGACTAAATCTATTGTGTTTTATTGAATAGAGTGGAGAAAATGATTTTTTTTTGTACTGAGAGTAGCACTAATTCACTTATTTATTCATCTGTTTATTTATTCATAATTCTTTATTTACACAATTCTTTATATTATTTCCTTTTGCAAAGAATTGATTGAACAAACAATTACTCTTTCTGAGCATGGTGGAAGTTTGATTTTATTGGATATAAAATGTGACAATGCAGATCATCATCTATACTTAAGTTCATTTTTTGAATTTCATGACTAAATTTTTTTATTGTAAAGAACTTTTAAATCAGTATATGTTGTAGAAAATATTCTATAAAAAAATTTTTGTCAGACGAAATTTACTTCTTAAGCAGATAACAAAATTTGGAATTTTTAAATGTTAAGGCTCTGCCAATTTTTATTAAGAAAAAAACTAGCCGACAAGTTTTGAAGCTTGAGTCATGAACAATAAAACTCATCGGTTAATTTTTTAAAATGGTATAAAAATTTTTTGTTTTTAGTATTACGAAGTTGACAATTGTTGCTATAATAATAATAAGCAATTAATTGATTATATACGATCTGCCTTTCATCTCAAAGGAGCCAACAAACAGCTAGAGCTATTTTGCGTGGATTCAAAGTAAAATCCAATAGTAAATATTTCTTAATAAATAAACGAGTTTAATGGGCCAATGCGCGCAATTTAATCCCAAAGTTTTTATTATTAATAATTCATAAGTCACATTCAAAATACCATTAAATCGGTCTCTAACCAGTCCAAAGATCGAGCGTCCTTTGTTCTCCAAAACAAGATCAGTCTTTGAAACTGAGTAATCCTAATTATTAGCTTACCAGAAAAACCTCAGGGGTGACCAATTCAAAAAAAAAAAATAACAAGTTAAAGACACCCCGAAACTATATAGATAACTTACTGCTTGCAGTTGGGTCAATTCTTATTTATATATAATAAAAACGAAAAATTACCAGATTTTTACTAATCAGTGTGAGTCAGTCAACCATGATTTTTTTATGAATTTTTCGGGGTCTGCTAATTGCTGAAACTAAAGAAATTATCAAGTCATGCAGCACAAAAAAATAAAGAGATTACTATACATCCTAAATAGTATTATTTACAAAGAACAATCCATTTCTTTGGTGGGTTTGCACTTTAATTGGTTTACATATGCAGTGACGGTATTAAATGCCATATATTTAACATTCCTATTGACTTTTCTTTTTTATAACAACAAGTATTGCTTTATTAATGGCTGGTGCTTTAATTTTTTTGGCAAAAAGTTTTTTTTTTATTTGTAATAATCTTTACATCATTTGTTAGCTTTTTTTCACTGTTTTGATTGGAGCACTTATAAAATAGTTGTGTTAATTTGATTAATTTGGAAAAGTATCACAAAAAATTAAATGAATCGATACAAAATAAATAGAGAGAGTGATAAGGAAATGAGCGGATGTGTGGATGAAAGGATGATGAAGACAAAAAAGAAGCACAAGGTTAGTTAACATTGCAAACTGCATATCAAGTGTTCTCCCAAATGGATAAACAGATGAACAAAATGAAATGGATGGAAAATGATTTTGCACAATTGTCATAAAATATTTACCAGTATGTATGTTATGGCTTGACTAATACCTTTTCTAGATATCAAACTTGCACTTCCTCTTTGCCAACCCCAATTCTCGCTTAGTATCTTCAATGTTAAACATCTGCGAGTAGATGAAAGTTAGTAGTAAGTAATGTTCAGAATTTTATTATTGTTGTATAATTTTGACCAATGGCATGCTAGTTACTAGTACTATATAATAAATTTAATATTAATTGTTGCAGCATACCAACCCAATTTGATCTATAAGTCTTTTTTCCAAAGGAAAATTTTTTTGAGCAGGTAATAAGTAATATTACATTAATACTAACAATTTAATAACAGTAAGAAATAATATACTAATAGTAATTAATAAATAAGTAATACATAACATAATAAGCAACATCAAAATTTCTTTCTTACTATTTACTATGAATTCCGACAAAGTGCAACATTGTCATTATGATTTAGAATTATCAACATTGATTTATCAACATGTAAAATCATGTATTATTTCTCAGTTTCTATATACAAAAAAAATTAAGCAAAGAAATAAAATATCAAACTTTATTAATGGTAAATAATAGTTATATTAAATAAATTAATAAATAATCTTCTTAACAATAAATGATTTTATATTTTATATTTTGTTTGGTAGATGTTGTGTCTGTATGTTTAGGAATTCGGTAAATATACTTATATATATATTAATATATATATACACAACTATATATTTAATCGATCCTGTCACCTTTCCCATTTAGTTGTGCACATTTGGTTGATATAATGTTTTTAACACATCAAGAAACTTTAACATTTTTAACATCTTTAAGACAAATAAAAGTAAGTTCTCTTCTTTTTCTTATATATATCCTAAATAACAGTCATTAATTAATAGTAACTTTTTAGGGTGATTTATTGTTACATATATTTGCTTTACAATTTTCAAACACTCACACATTTATTTGCAATAAATACTTGATTGCAAAAAAATTTGAAGAAATTGATTATTTTAATAACAATAATAATAACAATAGCCAAATTAAAGATATTTTTTTTGTTAACGTTTCATCTAAAAATGATAAGCCAACACAGGTATAATTTTTTTAACGATAAAAAAAATTGGAAAGCGGAACAATTGATGACCCTTTTCCAAATTTTCTCATTTTTGTCTCAGGTAAACCCAACCAATTCATTTATAAACTTCCTAATGACAAAAATACAACCTTACCTTCGATTACAACAACAACAAAATCAGCTGCACGATAATGATGTTAATGGCGAAGGATTTGTGCTATATTTATCAAAAACCCCATCTTGCATTATAACGTTTACTGGTTGGATACTTGAATATCCCGTAATTTATGCATTGGATTTTGGTTTCATTGTTAATGAGAATGAGGATGAAAACGTTGAGAATAACGTGGACAAGAAAAATAATTTAGGAAATCAAGGATTAATTTTATTTCAATTATTTTTAAAATACAATCAGAACATTCCGGGTTTCGGTAGAGAAGAAAGTTCCAGGTATATATATATGTGAGAAAAGATAAACCTTTTTTTTATTAATCAAACATCACTAATTTTAAAAATGAATATTAGACACTTGTTGTTAAGTTTCACACTTCCACAAGATTTAGCATTACTTTCAACCACCACTACCACCACCATAATTACAAACAAAATTGAAGATAATCTGAAGAGTTTATTTAAGTCAAGATTAGATTTACAAAAATTTTGGGATAATCAATATTTAATTGTCGAAATTTCGAATGTTTGTTTACCTTTTGTTGCTCTATAAAAAAAAATAACATTATGTTATTTTTACCCATTTATATTTTGTTTATTATTCAAATAATATAGTGTTCGCTAAACAACTTTCTCTTCCCCTAATAACAAATTTAATATTAAGAATTTATTTGCCTATTCTTATTATTAATTACTCTGGTAAAAAAATATAGATGTTATCCCAGTAATAATATGAATGTGGATTTTTTTGAATTATAGGGATATTAATAAAATTGTAGAATTTAGACAAGTAAAAAGTGCATTTTTGTATTTAGATAAAAAAATTATTATTATGGGCGAGATATTGTCAACTATTATTTTAATATCGTTTTTCACAAATAAGAATTAATAAAAGTGAGTTTCATTTATATAAATAGATAATACTTACAAGTTCGAGTCAAATATTTTTAATTTGTAATATAATATAATAATAATAATAACATTGAGCAAAGGCCGATCCGAATATTTGAATTTGAGCATTTAAATAAATTAATCAATGAAAATTCTTTTAAATCGGGCGGTTTAAGTGGTTACTAAATTCAAATTACACAATAAAAGTTATATTTTTATTAAACAACTTTATATTTGCCTTATTCCCAGGCCTGGAAGATTCCAAAAAAAAAATATCCAGGTTCAGCGTTTAAAAATTGGAATATTCATACTAATTCCATATTTTTTATTTTTTCAAAATTAGAAACCGGTTTGATTCGCTCAATTCAGTTCGTTCAGAACTAGTATACGAAACTATTGATATTGAGTGATTTGACATTGCTTTTGAAAAATTTGGATATCCTACAGCTAAAACTTGAATATTTTTGCTACACTAAAAATAATTGACATTAATTTATAAAGCAAATGCCAAATCCATTATGTCTAGTTATCAAATCGTATCTTCGAATTATTTTTTAATCATTCAATTAATATTTTTATTATTGGAATCAGCCATTACTACCTTGACCAAATTTTTGCTTTAATTTCATGAAATTTTAAATCAGTAGTAAGTTTTACATAGTTGTATGTAATGGTGATAATCCAACAATTTAAAATTTAGTTAATGTTGTTGTTGTTAAGAAATCTTTATCTTCTATTGATAAACATTTCGAGTACTTCCTTCAAAATAGAATGGATCTCTTCACAAAATTTGGATATTAATGTTGTGTAATTCTTTGTTGAATAGAAGATATGAATATAGCCTTTTTTGACATGATTTGATATTTCGCTTGAAAGATCAGGTGCCAAAGTTGGAATGAAATCTATGAATTTGCCAAATGTAAAATTAATTAGCCAATCAAAAGGAATTTCACACACAAACGAAACGCCCTTGTCACGTATTTATTTGATAACAACAATTAAAAAATTATATAATACAAAAAAAATATATGTGTGTGAATAATTTTTTACCAAGTTCTTATTTTGAATTAGGCGCTTGACGTTATTAATTAACTAATTATATATTTCTAAAATAGAATATTAATATTAATAAATTATAATGGTATAAATAAATTTCTTCAATCTATAAAATTAATAAATTTACAAATTTGAAAAATTAAATTAAACTAAATTTGATGTTCTTTTTGGACTCCAAATTGCACGTTGACTATCCATCGACGGACTATATTGCATTTTAGAAACCATTTGTTCTGCTTCTTGTTCACGGCGTACAAAAGGTGGATCAGCATCCTGATTAACCATTCGATAAGAATGTAACTTCTCAACTCTTTTAAATACACTATTCATAAACATATCCTTCTCTTTTGCTGGTGTTAGATGAAAACGTTGAGAAGCGTACATAGAATTTGTTGCTGATTTAGCAAATTCATCGGTTAATCTTGTTAAATCTTTGATAAAAAGTTGTTCAGGTGGATGCCAATCCTAATTGTTCGTTTGTAAAAAAAAATATATATATTTAAAAGTAGGAAAAAATTTGATATTTCTAAAATTAATTAATTACTTGATTTGTCATCCGATTCTTTCCAAGTTTTTCAACAATCCCGTCTAATTTTGCAATTTCAAAATTTTTTATTTGCCGTGAATTAAGTTCCACACGTTGATCCAAAAAACTCCTTTCAGATGATTTAATAATCTGTTCAATCAACTTATTTAAAGTTTGATGTTTTAAATTCGAAGAAGATTCTGCACGTTGTTCTTCATATCGACCTCTAGATAATTTTTGTATGGTTGTTGATATAGCTGCTGCCATGATTTCTTTTTTCTGACGACTGTTGAGTTCAACCCTTTGATTATCAAGTTGTGGTGCAACGGTATAAACTCTTTGTATTGCAGAAATAACATATTCCAAATCACGCTGAGCCTTTTCATTGCCAATTAGATTTGAATTCAACAGTACAGATGACGAATATTTAGGGAGATCATTTTTTGTAGATAAATTCTTTTCATCGTAGTTATATGAA
Source organism: Entrophospora sp. SA101 (assembly GCA_958430865.1). Taxonomy (NCBI): domain Eukaryota; kingdom Fungi; phylum Glomeromycota; class Glomeromycetes; order Entrophosporales; family Entrophosporaceae; genus Entrophospora; species Entrophospora sp. SA101. The sequence continues at coordinate 94,194 of CAUDNR010000003.1, read as the reverse complement.
TATCTAGGTGGCGGGTCGTTCATTGATTGTTCATAACACAATCTCGCAACAACATCTGTTAAACAATCAAGATCATTCCATATTTCATCAGTAACATCTATTTGTGTAGTTAAATCTTGTTGCAGGTCACTTAAGGTTGCATTTTCTTTTCTCAATGTATTGTAAATTCCATCATCACCTTCTACGTTTTGAATAATTTGTTCGAAAGATGGAATATTTGAAGTTTGTAAATTCAATGATTCGTCATTTGTTGTTACATTTGAATTAGCAGCAGCATCAACATTAGTATCATTATTTATATCAGAATGTTCTTGTTCAAAAGCCTCAGCTAATGGAGTATTGGGTTTCTCAGATGCAAAATCGATGCCTGTAAAACTTTCATTTGACAATAAATCCAAAATATGATAATCGTTACTTTCAAATTCTAAATGTGGTAGTGTTGGTGGAGTAATACTTGTACTAATTCCAATATCTTCTGTTCGATTTATTATTCTATCTATGCTTGCTGGCATAGTAGACCTCTAATGATAATAAATTTGGACAAATAAGTAATAATTTTTATTTTATTTTTTTCTAATTTATTATTTACTGATTTGAATCTCATTTACCCTTTTTACTTTTGAACGTCCTTTCAAAGGTTTTTCTAGTGTAGCCATTGTTAAATCGAAAGAGTTATACAATAATGTAATAATAAATTGCTTTAAAAAAAAGTAGCAAGCTTTAAAAATGAATGAATGAAAAAATAATATATGAATGAAAATTTTATATAAACACAAATTAAAATACAGTTGCACGAAATCTTAACATCACATCAAATACAAAAATAGTAAAACTAGCATAACATAAGGATCAATTTTACTCTGACGTTGTTGGTTGCTCCTTAAAATCTAAAATGTTTCAGCCTCTGGCACTTTCACCAAAACTCGGCCTTGTTAACTAATGAAGTATATTTCCCTTTCGTTCAAATGATTCATTCAAGCATTGGGCGATTTTTTATAATAATAATAAAAATTTTTTTTAAAAAGAAAACAATAAATAGATTTAATTTAAATTTATTTTTTTTATTATATATATAAAGTTTAAATATCATTTAGATTATGAAAACATACAATTCAAGATGATTCAATACTGGTTAGAGCATTGGAGAAATTACCACCTTATAAAAAGCCTAAACCTAAAGATATAATTCATCAAAAACATATCAGTATTCATTGTTTGCTTTAGAAGCTAAACGGAGATATAATATATATATATAAAATAATTAATAGAATTATATTATTATACAATGCCCATAATTGTACAGTATATCCATCAATACTTGGAAGAAAAATTGATCCTCACATTTTCAATCCAGAATAATAATAATAATTACACACCACTACCACTTAATGTTACTTGCCAAAACCTCTTAATGACTGCTGAAACTCTGCTGAAACTCGGATAAACAAATTAGTATGTATCTTGCTGAAACCCCCAAATGTGAAACTTTGCTGAAACTCTAATAAACAATTAGTGTGTAACCTGCTAAAATTCTGCTGATTGATTTCTGGAGAAGTTTCAGCAAGCACCATACTACCACCACCACCTAATCCAACATCTTCTTCCTTAACATTATCTTCTGCTAATGATTTCAATTGTATTGAATCCAATAATTGGATGGAAAAAATACTAATCATAGTTATGATAGTATTTCAACTATTTTTCATTGATATAAATAATTATTTAATGAATAAAGCTTTATTGATTGAAGATGTTGAGAAACCATCAGAATTAGTACATAGACTACATGGTTTAGGAATTATTAGACCATTAATGTATGGTATATATCTTTCATTTGATAAATGTTCCTATTTTTAACTTTGTCTTTTTATTTTTTAAAATTATAATAGTTATCATTATGTAAATAAATCTCTGGTGATCCCATCAATAACAAGCATAGAAAAAGATGGACAAAGCATACTATTTTGTATATTTTAAGTGGCCTTTTTATGAAAAATTACAAGGTTGTGGGAAATGTGAGTATAGGGACATTCAGTATGGTATAACTCTTGCAAAACGTATGGTAAGGTATTGTATAAGTGTAATAAAATGGTTGTATACCAATGCTTAAATCTAACATACTTCCCTTCACACCCACCAAAAAAGGATTTAGAATAAAATTTTGTGTGACTTGGTATGGAAAAATATGGGCTATACCATACCATACCATACGTTCTGCAAGAGTTATACCATACTGAATCTCTCCCTATCGGGGAAATGTTGCAACAAAATCTGACAAAGTGAAACACCACACAATTGTATTACAATCATGATTAATTTGTATCAGATCTACTATAGAACCCAAAAATTACAGCATAATTAGAAGCGTTTTGAAGAAAGAACAAGGTGAAAAAATCTTCAAAATAAATGACACTCAGACACTTGAAATTATTTAAAAAAGAAAAGATTACCTATGAAAATTAATTTATTAATTGAAAAGTTTGCCATTTAAGAAACAAGAAAAAATAAGGCAGAATTCAACAACTTATTTTGGAAAGTGATTTTATAATATTATTAATTATGAAGAGGGAGAAGATTAGGATTGCAAAGTATTATAAATGAATTTTATAAAAAAACACTGACAGTTGAGGATTATGTTAACCATGAGTGCAATCATGAACTGAAACAATGCATTCATTAGAAGAAATTGTTGCTATTTTGAATAAAGAGAAAGAAGGGGGAAGAGAGAACACTATTTTCATTAACGCTCAAGATGCACTACAAAGTTACGAAAACCTTCTTATTTATATACAACAAGAAGAACAAGAGTTATATTGGAGGGCATATGTTAGATAGTTTATAAAAATTAAAAAAAAAGAAACAAAACAAATCGGATTCTAAAAATTATTGTGAATTAAATTATATACATGATTTTTCACATGATTTTATATTAATATCAATTTATATTGTAGTGACAACCCCGTTATTATTATACTAACATTTTAGCCTGTTCCACGAGTGCCATTATAATGGGAACAACTTGTATTGATTTATGAATGATATCTTTTAATAAGAACATTCTGATGCATTCTTTCCTAGATTAATATGAAATAAAATATAATAATAATTTTATTCTTTGAATTCATATAATTCATTAATTCAATTATATAGTGTCACCGATTAAATTTGGGAGAGCGTATTTTAATTGGTGATAACAATTATTTTTGTGTGTATCAGGGGATCAACGAATTGATTTTGGTATTAGTATTAGCGAATAATTTTGGTTAAAGAAGATAAAAGTTTTAAATAAAATATTTATATTTTATTTATTTAGTTTTATTTAGTCGAAACTAATTAACTTATTACCAAGTCGCTTTTACATTAGGTCGAAATCAAGTTCTTTATATACATGTTCATTTACATATTAGCCCGAATTGCGCGAATCCGCTCAATTGTGCGTTTTCGCTCACTTTATACCTGTGCGAATCCGCACGTTTTGAGCGAATCCGCCTGTTCCGGGAGAATCGTCATTAATCTCTACTAAATAAAGTTAAATAAATATGAATGTGTTACGGATTGATTAATAATAAATGAATATACGGAACGTAACACGAATTCAGATGATAATAATACTTTTAATAATTACTTCCTCTTGCATTTACTCCTATCATTAACAATTATATGAATGAAAATAAGATTTACATTCTTCGTGATTACAAACATAATCATAGCACTACTGGATCAAACCTCGTTATATAATTTTGAAAATTTCTTCTTTCTCAAGCATCAATGTGGCTAGCTATATATTGAATGTGGTATTTTTTAATGTACTTATAGTGTCCCTTCCTATTGGGGTAAACATCAAAGATTCCATGTCAGGGTTTCCAAATAAGACCAGAAGTTTGACATTGTTCAATTCAACAAAACTCACAATCAGTATACTGTAGTTTGTGTCTGTTGGCTTTTTACTTGATAATTTAGGTATAATTTTTATTGTATTTAAATTATTCAGATACATGTATTAAATTTCAAGGTTTTTAATATTAATAAATTATTTATATATTATATAAATTATATAATATATTGATAATACATCACTTCATTTTGTCAATACTATAAAAAAATGAAACCATTGATTTGAAAAGGTAAGAGACAAACAGTACTGGAGTTATGTATGTATGATAACAATGATTATTAAAAATTACATTTATTTTTTTGTCAAAAATTATTATTTTTTATTTAGTATGCATATTATGACATCTGAATTTCAAAATGAAAAAATAAAATCCAAAAAAGTTATTATATAATATCATTACTCAAGACATTTAAACTATAGTAGCTAGATAAATAAAAATAAATAAATAATACATAATAAGTGACAGGATTTGACTTATTCAAGTAATCCATCTGGTATAGCTAAATCTATTTGTTTAGAATCTACAAAATATTTATCACAAGAGTGGATATTAATAAATATTGTTAATTTAATAAAAATGAAAATAGTCAATGATTGAATATTAATAATCACCATTATTATTACCAATAATTGTTACTTTATTGGAATTCACAGGTTGGGGAAGATTTGTAAAATTTAATAATCTGCTAGTATAAATTGCATTTGGATGAATTACTGTAGTAATTGTTGAAGGATCAAATTTTATTTCATCCATTTTCTCAAACTCTTTTCTAATTAATTCATTAAAATAATACCAATCCCAAATAATCTCATAAATTTCTACAGCAGTTGGACGTTTATTTGGATTAGCATCCATACATTTGAATGCTAGTTCAATATAGAATTTTGGTGTATTGTTTGAGAATCCAGGTCTTGCACCTTTACATATTTCCATTGCAAGATATTCATCATGTGCCAAATTATTAAATGGTTGTTGGCCAGTTGATACTACAGACATCAAAACTCCAAAACTGTATACATCTGATGCTTTTGTATATGGTTTCTTTTTTAAAACTTCTGGTGCAATATATGATAGTACTCCACATATATCATTTTTGTTTGATGATGATGTTTGACTAGATGTGCATGATAATCCTAAGTCTGCAATATATGGAGCATTAATATTTTGAAGAATATTACCACTATGAAGGTCACGATGAATAGTTTCTTTTCCATGAATATCTTTTAAACCATTAATAATATAATAAAGAATTTTAATTTTGTCAATCCATTTTAAATTTTTAAAATCTTTAGTTAAATAATTTTGAAGACTTCCATCTTCCATATAATCCATTACAAATATATATTCTTTGGTAATTGGATCTTGTGTTAAACCATAAATATGAATTATATCATCTTTATCATGAAACTTCATATAATTTTTGAACTAAATAATAAATAAAATATTTAATTACAACAATAATAATCAATAATATTTAAAAATCAGAAAATAAATAAAAAAATAAAATAATTTACCTCATTAAGAAATTCATCAGAAATATTCTGTGAATTATGTAGTTTTTTTAATGCCACAGTCCTATCTTTGCTAGTTCTTTTATTTCTAACACTACCTTTCTCACCATTTAACCAAGTAGCTTTGTATATAGTTGCAAACCCACCTTCACCTCTCTTTTCAATATTTGTTAAATCATTATAAGGAATCCATTGAAGATGATGATAATTATTATATCCTGTTGCTTTAAGTTGTGTACTTTTAATCAACTCATCTAATGTTTCGTTGCCACTAGTCCATCCTTCAGTTAATGGCTTTGGATCACATGATTGACACCATGAATTATTAGTATTATATCTTTTGCATGTTGGACATTCCCCATATTTTTCTTTTCTAATATATTGATCTTCATAATCTTGAAGACTTCCATCTTCCATGTATTCCATTACAAAGATATATTCTTTTGTAGCTGGGTCTTGTGTTAATCCATAAATTTTATTTATAAATGATTTACCATGAAATGTAACAAAAATTCTAAACTATATAAAAATAATATATTGAATTTCAGAACAACATTTAAAAGCCTGAAATAAGTAGTAAAACAAAAATAATTCACCTCATTAAGAAATTCATCAGAAATATTCTGTGAATTATGTAGTTTTTTTAATGCCACAGTCATATCTTCACTAGTTCTTTTATTTCTATCAGTACCTTTCTCACCATTTAACCAAGTAGCTTTGTATATAGTTGCAAACCCACCTTCACCTATCTTTTCAATATTTGTTAAATCATTATGAGGAATCCATTCAAGATAATAATCATTATTATACTTAGTTGCTTTAAGTTGTGTACTTTTAATCAACTCATCTAAAGTCTTCCAAACAAATAGGACATACATCATTGGAGGAACCGTCTTCTGTTAACAGTGATAATCTACGAACACTTCCAGGAGTTGATTCAGTTTTTGAGTCGCTCTTTTTGGTATGGAGGTCTTTTGAATAGGAAATTGTAGGGAATGATTTGACTACTGATGATTCTAATTTGAATGAATCTAATTTACTAGAAATATTTGATTCATGTTGAGCCATCATTGCATCACGTTCATAGCGACGAAGTTGATATAAGCGACAATGAATCAAAACTAAAAAAATTTTTTTTTGTTATTTTTAATTAATTATTTTTAAATAATTAATATATTATATATATAATGAATTATTATTTACCTGATATCAAAAATGAAATAGCAAGTAAAGAACCAATTACAATGATTGCGATTTGCCAACCACTGCCAAAACCGCCTTGTGACGATGCGTCGATTATAATACGAATCATTCTAAATCCTTTATCAGTTGCAGGTTCTTTTGCCAATGTCGTAACAGTACTGGATAAATTTTCTCCTGATTCACGGTCAACTTTATAGAATGGAATTTTAATTGTATCATCAATGACGATATCTGAAGATGTAGCAGCAGCATCATATACAATTGCTCCAATTGCACCAAATTTTTGTACATTAACAAATTGTTGTAGATCTGGACAGGCGGCACTGCGTTTGATAACTGCTATTGCTTGGTTGATTAATTTAGAAGGTATATTTGAAGGTATGATTGTTGTAAAGTCTGAGCATGGGTTATCAACAGTGAAAAGAATTCCTTTGGCGCTACTTTCTAGACTTGGTGTTTTATCAACTTTTTCAGCAGTAATTTCAACAGATTTACCTTTTTCTATATTACTGAGACCGGTTTGAGTGTCACTAACAAAAATTGTGTCCTGATGTAAATTTGCTTGAACATTATTAAAACAGAATAATATGAACAAAAGAAGAAGTGGAAAGGTTCTTTTAATAGTTGGCGTAATGCGAGTCATTTTATTATTATTTCACAAAAGCAAAAAAATTTGGTATATATGTTTATGTTAATGAAATGTGTTGAACTATACACGCCAGCGTGAAATATGATATGATTGTGTGTATAGTACAAAAAAAAAAAGATATAGGATGAAAATATTTATATATATATTTATAGGAAATTTTGTGAGGAGGATAAAATGATGGATGAATGAGAAAGAAAGGATGAAAGAAAGGGATGAAGGGACAAGGAAAAAAAAAAGAAAGAATGTTTTGTTTGGAAGTTTAAAAAAGTGAGACTAAAATTGTTTTTTAAAGCTTTTATTTATATTGTGCGTTAATAAACTCAAAAAGTCCTTAAATCTAAACTACCAAAAATTTACCCTGATTCTCCAATAACGTTTAAAATGAAAAAAAAGCACTTTTTTATGAAAGTTGAAAAAAGAAAGACAAAAAAATCGTGCCTCTTTATATATAATTTTATACAAAAATAACTTGTTAACTGGTTTTAGAAATATCGCAATTAGAAGATTGGAAAAAAAGAGCCTTGTTTACTAGATTGGAGTAGCATGTTTTATTATATATGTAAATTATTGAAAATCCCTCGCATTTTTTATAAATTAGAAATTGGTGAACCAAATAAAAATGCGTGCATTGTTACATTTTATAAATTTATATGTACTAATGATGGGGCGTTACACCATCACTCATATTTTTAAAGTGGTAAAAGGCTAAAAATTTGTCCACATTGGGATGAAAATTCCACATTAACCAATTAATAATGACTGAATGAAGAAGATCTAACACAACATTGTCGAACCAATTTATAAAATAAAAAGACGACTAAACCTATTATTTATGCAAGTTAAATTTTGTGTTATTGTATTAATATGTTGAAACAAACGGCCATCGTAAATCATAAAATTAAATAATCTTAATTTATGATATATTTTCTCCATCGAACAATACTAAAATCAATGCTAATTGATCGTTAATTAAATCATATTTTTTTACAAAGAACCTATCAAATTTTGTTTGTTCCTTTTTTCAAAACAGTCTTAGAATGTTGTTGTTACTGTTTTTTTTTTGTGATGATGTTAGTTCATCGACATTTCTGCAAGTTTTGATCTACACTTGTTGCTTCAATTAAAGCTTTGGTTGATCTGATAATTTATTAACGTAACAGTTAAAATTAATTACAAATTACCAAATTTAGAAGACAGGCTCAAAAAAATTTTTAAGCATTATGATACAAAAACAAATTTAGAAATTAATATCAATATTAATATTAAATAATTATCCGAAAATTACGATCGCTCCCTTTACTTACTATTCCTGTAAACCAAAGAAAGATCTACGTCTCTTTGTCCTTTGTACTTGCTTATAAACAAATACGCGGGAAAGATACTGTGATAAGCAGTAATATTAACATTATTAGTATGAATTCAACCATATGCATTAGTGTGAAAAGGAAATCAAGATTCAATACTGAAACAGTCAGTGTAGTGAGGCTCACAAGTACCAACTGTAAAAATAAAAAATATTCCATTTTTGAATAACTAATATATACATATATATATGTATCAGCCATCATAATCTCAATGTTTTCTTAATAACCATGACCTTTAACTTGAAGGCCTCGAACCAGAAAAAAATAAATGCAAGGAATATTATAGTAATAAAAAAAAGCACATTTATATTACAATATTGTTACGGATGCTATAATTCAGAAAAAAGTTTTATTGCTTTATGTATTTTAAATAACAAATAAAGCTATTAATATTTAATTAATACGTTCAAAAAATAACCATTATATTACTCTGTTTGCAATTTTGATAAAATCTATTTTTATTTATTTTAAACTTCAATACTAATAAACAGTAAAATAATTTTTATTTTATTTTTCCCGACTTAATTAAATACTAATAATACTATATAATAGTATTAGTGATTTATTTCGCGTAATTATTTATTCAAAACATATTCAACAAAATCATGATCTCATCATAATAAATAGTACTAAATGATTATATGTATGGATTTATTAATAACACTAATATTATATATGACTTTGTAATTTAATTAATTTAATTTTTTTTCGTTGATTTTATTTTTATAATAGAAAAAATTTCAAATGCTAAAAACTCCCAAAACACCCAAAAGTACAATTTTTTAAAGGAAATATATGATTAATATTAATCAAGTATTATTTATTGCAAATAAGATCGATAAAATCCAGGTCCGATTATTGATTATTGTATTGCGAGTTTGGCATATTCTTGCAATGCATGAATTAATTAATAAAAAATATTTAATAATTGTTGTAAAGGTGGAAAAGATTTTCAATACTTAGACTATCAATTTCAACGATAATGACGAGGAAAATAGTTTTATTATTATAGCAGCAAAGAAGTTGATGGTGAAGTTGATGGTGAGGAAAATGGAAAAGATAGCGGCAAGTGCTTCAGATTTAAAAAAATTCACGGTGAAAAAAATTTAAAAATGTGAATTGCCCAAGAACAAAGTAAAAATCTGTTATTTAGGAATAAAAAATTTCAAGTGCAAATATCCTGGATGCACTTAAAGCATTCTATCTAAATTTAATAGTGATATGATCTGATCTGTTTGGAGCCTTGATCACAACACACAAGATCTCGCCTTGGAATAAAATTGCTATCTAGTTCCTTAAAGATCATTGAAATGAAATAATAAAGCTTTGGAAGTATCAGATTTAATTAAATTTTCCTTTCAGATCCGGAATCAACGTCTAGACTCTGGGAGATTACCAAGAATCTCTTTAAAAGAGCCCAAATGCAACAAGAAAAATTTATGACCGCAAACATTTGGCGTGAACTGGGTTGTTTAATAAAAGGTCTGCATGAGTCTGCTAGGCCTGATAAGCTTGCTTGCCAGCTCACTAGTTACTCACGTGAGAAACTTAAATTTTAATCTCTCATTAACCCGAAGGAAAGATTAAATTTTATATTCACCAAAAATCTGAAATTTCTTGGTTATACAATCATAATAATAATAATAATAATAAAGATAAATTTGGATCTTTAAATGGTCCCATGGATGACGAAGGAGGAAATCCTCGGTTGAATTTTGCTAAAGATTGATCAATGAATGAATTCAAATTAATTAAGTGAATAAATTATATTAACGCTTTTAGTCTTTTTAAAAGTAGAATAAATTCGCGAGTTCTATGATTCATAATTTGTTTAACTTGTCAAAATAATAAATGAAAAAGCAATAAAGCAATTATTTTTTTTTGGAGGTGATTTTACAAATTGTACATAATTTTTTATTTGTTTTTATTTGGTAATTTGATCTATGTTAAAAAATGAGCTGGTCTTGGGACCGGTCTTTTAAAGACCTAGTTAATATTATTATACATTTTATTCTTAAGAAATAAATTAAAAAAAAAGATCAAAAGATAAATCAATATAATGAATAGATTTATAGTGAATATTAAATTAATCAATCATCAATTGATAATTCATCAACCTTATCAATTTTCTCAATACCTTTTCCTTTACTATTATTATTAGAATCTAATGTTTATTGATTAATATTAAATCGGAATAAAAAATATTGTTAGTAATAATAATTTCTCAATTAATAATGAATTTTTATTCGCCTTTGTTAAAATCAACTTTAGAGTTAAAATCAAGATCATTTAATGAATTATCATTACTTGTTAAACTTTTGGATTTAGCAATCTCTTCATCCAATATTCTACTTGTGTGGCATGCATCTGGATGTGATTTGTGTGATTGTTGCAAAGCACTATCACCACTAATAGTAGCATTATTATTATTATTAATTCTCCCATGTTTATTTTCAGCAAATACCAGAAACTCTCTAATGGTTGGTCTTTTAGATGGACTCACATCCCAACGCCTTTGCATCATTTGTACACAACCATAAGGCATTTTAGTAATATTGGTGGTCGCAAACCTTCTGCACATATATCAAAAATTAAATGATGATGATTATGAGCTCTATTGTTAAATGGTGGATGACCTGCAAATATTTCCCATATTAACATCCCAACACTATAAATATCAGATTCTTTTGTGTTCTTTTTGCCTCTAAGTTACTTGGGTGCAACATATGATACAATTCTATAGACTTTATTTGAAAACTTTTCATCAACTGGTCCACATAATCCTAAATCTGTAATATAACAATAACTTCTTTGCATAAGTATATTACCACCATGTAAATCACAATGAATTAAATATTTTTCATGTATATGACATAATGCATTTAAAGGTAGTAATTCTGTCTTTTAATGCAAATTACTCCTTAAATTTTTTTCTAGATAATAATTTAAACTATTGCATAATTTCCATTATCTGGAAATTTAGTCATACAATAGCATTGAACAATAGTGGTTTTTAATTTTACAATAATTCACTGCCTGAAAATAAATATAAAATCAATTAGTATTATGCAATAAGTATCATTTATTTTTGTTTTTAATGATAACTACTAACCTCATCAAAAAACCTTTTCCTGGATTATTTGAATCATTTAAACTTTTTAATACTACCTTTTGCTTTTCATAATAATTAAATTCTTTTTTAATTTCATCATAATCATCAATGCTTTCTCTTATCCATCTAGCAGCATAAATTGAACTAAATCCACCTTATGCCAACTTTTTTATATCTTCAAATTGCTCAAAAGGTATCAATTTCTAAAATATGGTTTGGCAGAGATGATTTCATTTGACATTGTTGAATAAAGTCATCAATTATATTATTCCCAGATGTCCAAGACCAATACTCTTTTTCATTTCCAGAAAGCTCCTTATTTTTTTTTGACCAATGAAAAAATTTTTTTTCTACTTTCTTTATCAAAATTAACTACTGCATTATTTCTTGTTTCATTGTCAGTTTTAAATACAAATCCCTTTCTTTCTGGTGGTATTGATAATAATAAATCAATATATGACATTATATAAAATAAAATGTTTTTATAAAATTGAAAATTTGACTTGGTTGATTTAATGATTTTTTTGTTTTGGGGGATAACACTAACTCTTTATTCATAATTTCTTTTTGGGGAGGATTTATTGATGATAACTCAGATTTTTATTGTTATTAAATAAATAGTTTATTTGATTACCTTTAAAATTCTCATTGATAAAGAATTTAATAGAATTGAAAATAAAACTTACATTATTTAAAGAATAACTTCATCTAGTGATTCAAAATTAAAACTCACAAAACCTATACCTAAACCTGTCTTATGTAAAGATTCTACATACCAATATTGACCAGCCTATGTGTATTCCAAACTCAGTCACTAACAGTTTTATTCTGTTATGTATTTATTATTATGCATAGTTAACTTAAGTCAAAATCAAGAAAAATCATCATGTACATGTGTTTCAAATTCAGACATTAAAGTCAGAGTCACTAATTACTTTTTTATCAGATGAAAGCATATTGCTTGTTGAAAAATCACTCTGGCCTTAATTGTAGTCATGATGACCTGCCTAGAGGAGAATCTTGTTGTTGAGATTATTATTGTTATTACTGATTTTGTTATTACTGTTGTTAAAGTTCTTATTGAAATCAATAATGCTGAAATTATTGCCATTCTTATGATTATTTTTGTTCCTATTGTAGGACTTAATTAATCACTATAGAATTTATTTCTATAAGTATTATCACCATTATTATTACCACTATTATTATTGCCAATGCCATTATTAGTGTTAGTGTTATTGTTAGAGTCAAAGTTTTGTCTTTATTGTTAAACAATGCATATCATTATTTCTGGTGCTAATTACTTTTTGGTTTGGATAGTGGTGGTTCTTCAATCACCCTTCTATTGGGGCTGGTCTTGTGTTGTTAGCTCTCCTACAAGTGTGTATGCTAAGCCCAATTGTTTTACACAGCTCATACCCACGTATAAAACATTGATGTTGTTGTTGTTAATGGTATTCTCACCTCCTTGTGTGTTACTACCAGAATTAATGTTAAATGAATTTATTGATCAGGATAGTGAAGAAAACCTATATATTACTATATAGGGCATAATGCAACAAAACCAGAAAGTGAACATCGGTATTGCCAAAAATTTCAGGGATCACAATCATCACAATTAGTTTTATAATAATAATGTCCATTTGTTAAGTGATATATAGAACTGCCCCTATTACTATATAAGAACAATTAATATGAAGCTAGTCCTACCATGGAACCTAAGAATTATAGTACTATTAGAAGTATTTTGAAAAAATTACTCCTTATATTTTCAAAATAAATGATAAACACTTGAATTTTTATCCAAGAAAAAAGGGATTAAATATGATAATTAATATTATTAATTCATTCTGTTTTTTTTTGTTTCTTCACAAATAAGCAATTATTCCCATAAACAAGACTGTTGTTGTTCCTGCTAAAAAAATTCAAAAAAAATATTACTATTGGCTGTTTATTAGTAAATAAGACTTCATTATCAATCAGTAATTAATGTTTGGTCAGGTGATTTTTCACTGCTTTTAAATTATTATATTATAGTTTTTTAAAAAAAAATTCTGTCAATAATATTTGTGTATCAATCATACATGTTTTGGTTAAATCGCAATATTTGGAGATGTTGTGGATGAATTATATTATCAATATCAGCATTATTAGTTATTAAAATAGATATATAGCCTTGCCTAATTCATTGTCAAGTATATAGATTTTTTTTACTTTTTTATTTATTGTCAGAAACTAATTAAAGATGCATTATTTATTTTTCAATTATTTTTTTTTCTTCTGCTTCCTTTATCCTATAAGTGGTTATTTAACCAACCATTTCTTTTGCAAATGGTGGTGTATAGATGCTGTCTGTAAATGACTTTAAGTGTTCTGTAATATGACAACTCTTATTCTGTAAAAATTGTAAATATTTACAGACAGCATCATTATGGTGGTGTATTTTGATCATCATCATTGATAAGTTACCAAATATTACATTCATTATATGGTTGGCTTGGTCTAAAGACCCCCTATTGCTGCGCCATGCGACCAAATTTCAAAATAGCAATTTTGTGATTCGTTCAAAAATGTAATAAAATTTTTCAAAAAATAGGACTTTGCATGATCTTAGTTTTCTTACTGCCAAATTTAGATACGATAGTCAATAGCTAGTCTAAATTTGGTAATATTTTTCCTAAATTTAGAAATGATTATAGTGGACAAATTCCTCGCGAGCATAGTAAAGTGCATGTTTTAAAAAAGAATAGAACTCTACAACAAATATTTTTTTTGAGAAAATCTCTCTATTACATTAAAACTAAAGTCATATTCTATCAACTAATAGAGCTATTTTTTTAAATGGTAGGACAGAAAGTGACTTCTATACTTTTAAAATTTGCCCAAAATTTAGGAGGTCTTTAGACCAAGCCAACTATATTACAATTTTGAAATATTATTGACTACAAAATTATAAAAAATTGATCAAGTATTCAAACAGTAACATATATATACATATACATACTCACCCTTAACTGAATTAGTAACAATTAAGGTTGTGGGCGAAACCTTCTCAGCAATTGCTGAAAACTATATTAAATCTTATCAAAAATCCTGTTGAAACTATGCCAAAATGGCGAAACCTCAAAATGTGAAACTCTGCTGAAACTCTAATAAACAATTAATGTGTAACCTACTGAAACCCTGCTGATTGATTTCTGGAGGAGTTTTGGCAAGCAACCTTAGTACAATAGTGAATTAGCTAAATTTCTTATGCTTGGATTGTTTCTGGAAATTTAAAAGACATAATTTCATGATATAAATAAAGTTCTGGAAATTTTAAATACATTACATCCAAGCCTAAAATTATACAATGATAAATGACTATTTTGATCACTTTTATTGATATAACCTTTAATTTAATTACCTGAAGTTTGTATACCAAAAGATTTTAACTTATCAATATCATCAACTTTTTCTTTGATAGTTGGATGTCAATTTTTTTTGCCTTTTCAACCACAACTGTCTCTTTGTTTGTTTTTTTATTGATTAATTTTGAATTAATGATAAATGAGTTTTATAATCATCTGTACCATTCCTTCTTTCACCATTAGCAGTATGTGATCCAGGGTTGGCAAATGTGTAGTCCATTGGTGATCTATTGGCGATCCATTGGGTCAATTGGTGTAATGTTTTAGCTATATTTAGTGTTTTATTAATGGCAATGAATCATCAGTTCTCAATGGACTAGTCAGTTTGCCAACCCTGCAAAGTGATCAATAGCAAATACAAAAGATTAAGTTGTGTAACAGTTTGAATGTTTTTAAATATATGAATGATGCTTACTGTCCAGTAATATAATTGGAAATTTTGTGATGCAAACAAATTTAAAAGGATAGCAAAATGTTTTTTGTGATCTCTGATTAGCTGTGGTTATTTCTATTTTTAATTTTATATTTTGTTTTGTGTTCACATCTCTTTTTCTTTCCCATTTTTTTATTAAACAATAAGACTAATTAATGTTTTGTCACTACTTACTTATAATACATTGTTTTGCTTTCAATGGACTTTTTTATGTTAAAAGGAAAACTGTCATTTTATGAGGTTGTCTAGTTGGAAAGTATAGTTTTTTTTTAATGTCTTTTATTTATTTATTATTGCTATTGTTATTAAATTTATTAAACAATCAATATTTATATTAAGGTAAATGAATATGTGGATTTTTTTTTATAAAAAAAATCTACTTGCTTGCAATCAACAAAAAATACTGCTACAATACTTAATCATAAGTGAGTAATGAAATTATCAAATTGAGAAGTTAAATCCAGTTACAATGATGATTAACATCATGAGCAGTACAAATATTATTATAAAACTTTTAAATTCCCTACACAAAGTTTAGATACTTAATTCATGATTCTTTTAAGAATGAGTGAATTTTAATTAGTGATTGGCAGGGTGCATTTACAACATTTTATATATAGTAAAAATCATCCAGTTCACCTTACTTTTCTATCATAACATCATGTTTCCATTTGCATTTTTGTAAAACAAACATTTGGATATCAATAAACAGATTGTTACGAATATTTTTATCAAAAAAAATTTTTTTTGTCCAAGCTGTTTTTGCACTATTTCAATCTTGATTGGGGATTATGGTTATAAAAACCAACTTTTTTATGCATAATAAAATGACATAAAACTAAAAATTATATTTATTGGTTTGTATGTTTATAACATAATGTCCAATTCTTTCTCAGCTGATTCTTTTTTATGTTCTCTACTAAAATGCATTATCCAATTTTCTATAGTTTTTATTTTCGGTAACTCATTTGAATCCAACGCACCTGCTTCTACTCTTAGTTTTAGATCTGCAGGCATTGTTTATATACATTTCCTGACAAAAAATAGGCTCTTAGAAGTTGTTTTACCTGTTCAGACATGTGTTTACTTCCACCACGCTTTCCAAAATTTTGGTTTTCACAAAGAGCCCAACCCAGTTCAAAGTAATTCCTTCTAGAGAATTTAAAATTTGGTAATTTAATATTTATTATTATATTAATTTTTTTCCTATTTAGAAAAAAGATTTAGTGATAAATACTTAACAAGTAAAAAGGTAGGCTTATTTATCGTGTTTTTTTATATACATTATGCGTCATGTATATATATATATATATATCATATAAATGAATATTAATTGTCATTTTTATTATTTTATTTATTTTTATTTTTGTTCCTGCTAGTATATTGCACCGTATTCCCAAAAAGCAAATGCATTGACATATTCACATTTGCTAAGAATAGACATTAAAGACAAAAATTTGTTAAAAGGTAAATGATTTATTATTCATTTATTATAATTAATGATATTAATACTCACAAATGATGCACAAATCATATATATCACATATAGATAGATATTTTATTATTGAAAGATCTGTTCACCTTGTAAATGGTTTATTGGAAATAGCATTAGCACATCGTTGGTTACAAACAACTATTAGGTGCATGGAACTTTCTCAACTGTTAGTGCAAGCGATGTGGATAAATGATAATCCACTGATCCAGTTACCTTATATAACCATTGACGTATTAAAAGCTCAACAATTAGAGAAAAAAGAAGAGGGTGGGATATCAGTTGAGGTGATCAATTTGCGATCAATAAGACCACTTGATGTTGACACAATAGTCAAGTCGGTCAAGAAAACTAATCGGTTGATATCAGTTGATTCCGGATTTCCCCAGTACGGGTTTGGCAGCGAGATATGTGCTATAGCTATGGAAACTGAAATTTTTGATTATTTAGATGCACCAGTGGAAAGAATAACCGGTGCAGGTAAATATATAATTTTTATATTTATTATATATCAATTCATATACAAGTATTTTAATCACCTAATTATTTGTTTATCGATTAGATATTCCTACACCATACGCAGTAAATCTTGAAGATTTAAGTTTTCCTAATACAAAAGTTATAAAAAAAGTAGTTAAACGCACTTTAAATAGGAAAAAATAAAATTTTTATATTTGCAATATTATTTATTATTTATTATTTGAATAAAACTATTTTTGGCATCCTAAAAATTGTAAATTATGTATCATTTATATTTTTTTACAAGACAAATGATTGATGCATTAAATGGATATTTAAAATGATGATATTTAAAAATGAAATGAAAATATTTAATTTTTCCGTTTTAAAATAAAAAATTTACATAAATAGTAGCATAGTAAATAACAATAAATTATATTTAATAAATTGTCAATTCAGTTCAATGTGATGCAGTCAAATGTACTACTATCCGCCACCCAATCACAAAACTTGAACTGCTAATATTAATCATCATCGCTACTGTCTCCATCTCCATCGCTATCATCGCTATCGTCGCTATCACCACCAGATTTTTTGGCTTTCTTTTTATTATTAGCATCATCATCATTACCAGCATTAGCAATTGCAGCAGCAAATCCTTGTTCTCTCATTAATTTCATTTGACCTGCCAAAGAATCTTCTTCAGGTTCTGATATATCATCATCAACTTCTTCTTGTGGTGGAAGTTCTGAAAAGTCTTTTACGTCCAACTTATATATACATATAATGTAATATTAGTATGTATAAATATATATTTTGTTACATATATATTTATCATTGTTTTTATCATACCTTCATATCTTTTTTAATATCAGCACCAAAATATGAATCACTCTTAAAATAAAAGGTGAAAGAATATAAACCAGGTTCACGAGGAGCTTGGAATTGAAATTTAAATGTTCGCTTGGTTACAATATCAGTAACTTTGACTGGTTCAATGATTATTCTATCATGTTTTTCATCAGCCATGAAAATCCACCAGTATGGTTTTTTATCA
>CAUDNR010000003.1:53243-71072 GCA_958430865.1 Entrophospora sp. SA101 | reverse complement strand
TGATGATGATGATGATGATGATGATGATGATGATGATGATGATGATGATGATGATGATGATGATGATGATGATGATGCATGTAAGTATAGTTGGCGAAAAAGCTTTGTAAGCAAAAAAAAAGTGTCTCATGTAGCCAAGAAGTAAAGACAATATTTTATAAATAATTTGTTTTTGAACAATTCTGGCAACCTTTTCACCAATTTTATTAATATTTTGATGATGATAATTATAATATTTTTTATATTTTTACACTATTTGCAACCATTTTTTTAAAAGAATCATGGATTGAAATATTCATGACTGGGTTCTTTTACTGGCTGAAAATCTCAAGATTATGATTACCATTGGAATATGTCAGATACCACACCACACCAGCAGCATGTAGCTTGAAAAGTCACAAAATAATTTTTATGCGCAATGACTACCATTGCACCAATTTGGTTCAAGAAACAGTGACAAGGATATTGTGAGATAGTAAATCTTGGACCTATTACTATCAATTACCCAGTTAATATTGACCAATTAGAACGAATTTACTACGGAAGTCATGTGATGTGTTAAATATTACATCACGACCAATCTTTCTATATACTAATACGTATTACTTTACTATTACCGACAATCATTTTACTGGCAGTTCATTTATTATATAATTGTTTGGTTAAATGTAACCCCCGAGTTGTTGGTAAAATGAATGCCTCCCATTTTTACATCACACGCGAAAGATTCTGATAAGATGCTTTTTCTAAATTAAAGTATGAAATTTAAGAATGCCTTTGCACCAAAACTGTCAAAGAGATATAATTATTTTTATAATATTATAATTTCTCTAGCAAGTTTCAACTTGATAAATAATATTTCGTTTTCCCAACATAATAATTGATTACAGTAGCAATCTTTGCCTTCTTTTGAAATAATCCGGAAAAGCTCACTTCTCCCCTGCTTACTGAAACAAAAATGCACTACTAGATTTTAAACCAGGGTTTCTATTTGCACAATTTCTTATTCATATGATTTGTCTTAACTCGAACTATTGATATGTGTATAAAAATTGACATTACAAATTATTTGAATGATTTGTTATTTTGTTTGATTTAGAATAAATATTCGAATAGAAACTCCATTGCAAACATCATCATCACATGAAATGACTTTCAATTTACAACCTTTCTTTTTGACTTTCTCCTTAATGAATTAATAAGCAGCCGATTTGTTATTAAAATGATTGTTAGGCAATGATAATACTAAGACTATGTAGAAATGAAGCTTTAAAAAACCAATTTTGAAAAAAGCTTGAATTTTCGCCTTACCATCCAAGTGGTAGTGGAAAAGTTTTAGTGGTTGAACCTTTCTTTAATTGTATCTTTGGGGTTCCCTTCTGATTATGTACAATTTCAAGCTTGTAGAATTACTTCCAAAAAAAAAAAACTTTGCGAGCAGACATTCATTTCGTAAAGGATAATGATTTGACATATTGAACTTGGGTGTCAGATTACCTAGATATTTTTTCTTATCCCAATGTGGGTTACCGTTGTGCTAAAACAACTACAGTTGAATTGAATTATATCAACAGAATCAGTCATAGGGATAGCTGCTTCTGGTAATAAGCTAAATGTCGTCAATAGATCCTTCACAAACAACCCAGGCGAGAAATTCTAGACCCACCCATCAAAGTATGAAAGTGAACTCCTAAATTTTTATCGCATCAACTTAGTCTAGAGGTAAAGTTTTTCATCTTAAGAATTATCTTTAATAATCGTACGTTTGCTCAAAGGCAACAAGCATTGGTTATTAGGATGAAAATTATTGTTCTACAGTACATAAAGATTATTATTATTGCTATTTTAAGCCCACCTACTCTCTCCTTCATTACGTAATAAACTTTCAACTTTCCCACAAGTATATCGTGTAACCTTTAATAAAATACTCTTATTACTATAGAAAATCCCAAAATCGTTGTAAATTAATAATTAGAATTAATTAGAATCAGCAATAATGGTTTGTTCAAAGTGTATGTATATTAAAATTATTGTTAAATAAATTTGCAAAAAAAAACATAAAAGCATAAAAAAAATAACAATTGTTTATTTTTTGATTAGGCGAAAAGAAATTAGCAAAAGTTATTTGTCCTGATAAATGGAAAGAAGGCTCAAGAAATGTTAATGGTATGCTGATCTAATAATAATAAGGACAAGAAATTAACAAAAATATTTTTGAATCAACTTATATATAATATTATAATAATAATAACTGTAGTTGGAACGGATAGAAAATTAAATGAAAATAAATTGTTATCTAAACCAGGAAAAAATAGGTTAGTTACCAATTGGTTATTAATAGGTTGCTGGTTAGTTGTCAATTAGTTATATCTTTTTAATATGTTAATAACAACTTTAGTTGTACCCAACAGGTTTAAACCATATGAAAATAAATGTAAAGTTTGTAAGTCAAGAGTGCATCAAGAACATGCGCATTATTGTCAAGGTAAATGTATTCCTTCATTATAATATTAAAGGAGTAAATAATTAATAATGTTTTATCATTTATCACATGATTTCCAATGGATTTATTGGAATTGATATATACTTTTTTTGATGTAAAATAAATATAAATAAATATTTATATGCTTTTATTTTTTATATTATTAAATTAACAATTGATTACATATTGAAAATTCTGTTGATTCCTTAAATATATAACATATTGATACATTTTTTATTATTTAACAATCTATCCATCAAATTTATAAATTCCATCCAATTTTGATAAATCCATTCTAACCCATAAACAAAATTAATAATTATAGAGGATTTGGCTTGACTATTCCTTTAGATACAAAGAAATTGTTTAAAATAGGAATTAATTGTTGTGCAATTGTGAAAGAGAAAACCAATTTAGGACCAACAACAATTAATTTAGGTGTCACTCCTTTAAAGAATGCACTTGTGCCTAAAATAATGATAATAATAAAATTATTAAAATTATTTTTTACCTTCAAAAAAAAAAAATTTTTTTCTTTTTAATTTTAAATTACTACCTTCTTTGAGTATCATTTTGCGAATAATTTGTGTCCCAGTTTCAGGTGAATCAAAAGGTCTATTTTGGATACGTGTTTTAACTACATCAAGTGGTTGAGCCACACTGATAGAAGCTATAGCACCACCAATTGATGCACAGAAATTTTGAAGAAATGTTGCTTTAGAGTAATCTTTTAATCCAAACAAATATTCTTTAACAAAAGCTGATCCACCAAACTAGCATTAATAATGATGATTATTATAAATTTTTAATTAGTTACTGTTAAATTATTAATATTTGTATTGTAATAATAATGATATAATAATGTCATTATGAAATAGCTTTCTTACTAATGCAAAACTTCCTGGTGCATTACGTGCTGCTGTCCAAAGACCACCTCTGAACACATACTTTGAATTCATCATCTTTCTATCCCAACAACATTTTATTGCTTTGGATTTGATTTTATATCATTTCAACTTTAAATTCAAGCCTACAATCATTAACATCAACATTAAAACTATCAAATGTAAACAAATTGCATCAACAATAGTTATTATTTAGCTACAAGACAACACCAAAATTACCAATGTCATTGTCAGCAAAGCAAGTCAGCAACAATGTATTCCTTCATTATAATATTAAAGGAGTAAATAATTAATAATGTTTTATCATTTATCACATGATTTCCAATGGATTTATTGGAATTGATATATACTTTTTTTGATGTAAAATAAATATAAATAAATATTTATATGCTTTTATTTTTTATATTATTAAATTAACAATTGATTACATATTGAAAATTCTGTTGATTCCTTAAATATATAACATATTGATACATTTTTTATTATTTAACAATCTATCCATCAAATTTATAAATTCCATCCAATTTTGATAAATCCATTCTAACCCATAAACAAAATTAATAATTATAGAGGATTTGGCTTGACTATTCCTTTAGATACAAAGAAATTGTTTAAAATAGGAATTAATTGTTGTGCAATTGTGAAAGAGAAAACCAATTTAGGACCAACAACAATTAATTTAGGTGTCACTCCTTTAAAGAATGCACTTGTGCCTAAAATAATGATAATAATAAAATTATTAAAATTATTTTTTACCTTCAAAAAAAAAAAATTTTTTTCTTTTTAATTTTAAATTACTACCTTCTTTGAGTATCATTTTGCGAATAATTTGTGTCCCAGTTTCAGGTGAATCAAAAGGTCTATTTTGGATACGTGTTTTAACTACATCAAGTGGTTGAGCCACACTGATAGAAGCTATAGCACCACCAATTGATGCACAGAAATTTTGAAGAAATGTTGCTTTAGAGTAATCTTTTAATCCAAACAAATATTCTTTAACAAAAGCTGATCCACCAAACTAGCATTAATAATGATGATTATTATAAATTTTTAATTAGTTACTGTTAAATTATTAATATTTGTATTGTAATAATAATGATATAATAATGTCATTATGAAATAGCTTTCTTACTAATGCAAAACTTCCTGGTGCATTACGTGCTGCTGTCCAAAGACCACCTCTGAACACATGTGTTTTATAAATCAATTATTATTATAGAGTTCTTCTTTGGTCATGTATAATTAGTCATTTATATAAGTGGGTGATTACCTATAAAGTCCAAACCCTTCATCCCAAAAAATTTTGAAAATATTTCTATTTTTTAATGTATCAGGATTTGTTTGACGTTTAATTTTCAATACATCCAATGGTAAAAGTGCCACTTCTCCAATGCCAATTAAACTATCATTATAATTAATTAATTTGGAATCGTTTTAAAATTAAATTCATCCTGCTAATCACATCATATCATCCATTCCAAACATATTTACCTTCCAGCAGTGGCATGTATTATAGTCTTACCACTTTTTTCACCAAATAATTTATAGAATGCATCTTTATGATTTTTGTTGATATAATCTTTTACATATGGTTGACCACCATATTTATAGATCCTTTGAAGTACTTTGTATCCACCTGCATAACCTAGCCCTGGAAATAATGATGTGTATTTACGGAAAAAAGTTGCAGAATGCTTATCCTATAATAGTAATATTATTTATTCATTGGGGGAATTTTTCTTTGTACAAAAAAAAAATTTCCAAGAAAAATAAGAGATTTTTACTTTAAATATGGCTTCCCCTAAATTATTAAAACTCTGGGATAATGGTGCACCAGGTACAAAAACCTAATAAACAAACAATTTAGTTAATTGAATTAATTATATTCTATAATTTTTTCCCCATAAAAAGTCCAAATATTTACTTTTTGTTGATTAGTCATTAAACGTTTTGCAATAGTATCAACAGGATGAAATATAAATAATTCTAATATTCCTGAAGTTCCAGAACCTAATAAACGAGCAAGTCCTGACTCCTTTTGTTTTCCTGAGCTAGCTGGTGGTGACATTATTTATTTATAAATTTAAATGTTGAAAAAAAAATTAAATTTTTTTTTGTTTTTTTTAAAAAAAAATTTCTTCGAATATTGTACTATGTTAAACTTGAATATTTGATCAAAGATTTTATTACATAGATTATGATTATCTGCAACAAAACCAAACAAACATTATTATTATTTATTATTATTATTATATATACATATCACAAAGAAATTTCGGGGATCAAATAATTATCGTTATCATTATTATTATCGTTCAAATGACTTGTGTTACATACATTTTTAAGAAATTCTTTCGCGTTTCAATTATTATTATACACTCCCTCCGGACCGGGTACAAATATCCGACCACCTGATGATCATTTTAATAATCGGAAATGTTACGCCTTATGTAGTTTAAAATTTTATTAATCAAAACCGGGTCTGGTGCATTAAGTAAACATGTTTTTAAAAGTTAATTTGCATATAAACTTAAAGTCTTGTCGAGTTTGCATTATTAATGAATTTGGGATGAAAACTTTAAACTAGACAAAAAATTCCGTGATTTTTATGAAAACTTTGAGCTTAGTAAAAACCTTCAAAATTCCGTTGAACCATGGATTACGTCATTAAGTAAGTCCATTTAAAATATCTTGAATTGTATATGGTTAAAATTCGAGAAAATTCGATCAAGTGTAGACAACAAAACGTAAAGCCTTAAAATTTGCATTTTGTCAACTTTATTGTGTTTATATAATAAAATTACGGGTGGTCGGGATACTTTTTTAAACCTTTTCACGAACTAATTTATGCCAACACCATATTGTGGGTCTAATTCATTTCGTCGACAATCATTTCGTTGGCGGTCATTTCGTCGACACCCATTTCGTCGAAAATTATTTCGTCACAAAAAAAAACTTCATTAAACAAATTTCTCCTCACACTTCCCACACACCTCGCTTTCCTCACCTAATTTCTTAACTAACTTCACACACTCCTCACATCTAACTCGTTCGGTCTCTGGCTCGAGGATGAAATAATTTTCGACGAAATGAACATTCGATGAAACAAACTTTCGACGAAATGGGTGTCGACGAAATGACTGTCGACGAAATAATTTTCGACAAAGTAAACGCGACCGATCAATATTATAAAAAAACCAAATCTTTTTCTGTTGTAAAAAACCGGTTTGAACTCGGTTTTTGAACCAGTTTTCAGTTCATGCTCAGTTTGGTTTGGGTTTGTTTTTTTGAACCGGTTTGAATATCTGTTAGGTCATTTATATCATATGCAAGTATTTAACAAAATGTAACATGATGTATTTATTATAAATGCAACTAATTTCAAGATGAAAAATCTATATGTTGAAAAATTTCTATACATTAATCTTCTACTTTATTGATTATCCAGCTCTTAATACATAAATACGCTCTTGCAGTTTCTGGCAACAAACTATTCCACATTTTATTAGTTGTATTTCCAGCAACTGATAATGCATGTTCTGATGAAACATTAGTTGCTTGAATTGTAAGATAATCCCATGCCATATTACTTACAATCAAGCATATGCTTGCCACCATAAGAGAGGGTCTGTCTCTTTGTCTCTTTCCAATACAAGATAATGGTTTACTCTGACACTGCAGGTATTGGGGGGTTGTAAATGTTGAAGTTCGTGGACAACTTGTCCAAGTTGCATGAAATATTGACAACTTATATTTATTGTAGATGTTGATGTTCTTCTTATAGGAGATGATAATGTTTGGTAACTAGTAAGTGCTAACAAAAACCAGTAAACATTACAGTGAACCCTCCATAAGTACACCTCACTCGGGAATGTGTGAATTTGAAATCTGCGTCAATTTGTAATTCACGCGTGAAATCAAATTAGCCAATTAGAATTTTAATAAATTTCAAGTTGATTTTCACGTGATAGGAATAAAAAATTGATTCATTGTCATTGAATTTATTTTTTTTGAAATTAATATATATACTGATCGATCAACTTGTTGTTTTTAGGATTTTCTTGTTGTAGTAAAATATTCTATTCCATCCACTTCACCAGAAACTAATGATAATAAGCATTTTTCAAATATTTTTGCATTCCTTCGCAAATTTTATACAGTCAATCCTCGTTTCAACGAATTATAATTAAACTCGCGTTATAATGAATTTTTAAATGCAATTTTCTTATTATCGTGTCTCATAGATTCGTCGAAACGAGGTTTATGCATATATTTCAGAATTTTTATTAGTAGTACAAATATTGTTAAAACGTGTAATCTTTGTCTGTCATAAAATTATTGATGATTCATCTAAAATTCAAATATTTATTATTATTAGTTTATTATTGTTTTACTTCTATAATTATTCAATTATTTTCAGTGGTCTACAAAGTTGTGATTTTATAAAATAATAAATATTGGATTTTGAGTTCGATCAAGTATAAACTTGGATACTCTTACCACAGAATTGGGAAGATTCTATTGTATGTGACTGCCAAATTAAGCAACTCGAATCTTGGTTTTTTACTAATTAAAAAATAAAAAATAGCATATTTGGATACTAAACATAGCAATTTTCAATATTCTTTATATAAAATAAATATGCCATTTGATTAAAAGAATATGATGGATTTTTAGTGTATTTAAACGTTAAAAAGGAATAAGAAAATTTTCGAAACTTTAAGTATTACAGTCTATTCATTGTCTGATCTCAGACACTGTTACAGCCAACATTCTGAGCAGTAGTGACTTTACAAATGATAGCAAAGGTTGTGCTGATGAATTATATTGCATTAATAATTGATGCACGTCAAAGTTATTCAATATTCGTGGATGTAACATATCGTAGTTGGCACAACACTTTAATAGCAATAGGATACATTTATTTTCAGGTTAGTGTTTTAAATAAGGATATACTTTTTTTGCCACTTGTCCCAAATTATCACAATATTGATTCATGAATTTAAAACACTTGTTGCAATCCAAATCATTATGGAAGATCTCTATCACTTATGGCTAAACAAGCTTCCTGAGAATAGCAAATTAAAATTCTTATTGATTGTTGATAACTCTGTTAATTTTGACATCAAGAAGGCACCCAAAAAAAACTGTATGATGAATATGAAGTGAGTGAGTGACGTTCAATGACGCCAGATCTCTTCCAATTTTGGCCAAGTTTATACCTCACTCATCATATGTAGGTCAGTCTCAAAACTTGGCCAAAAATGTTCTACATGAGGAGTTACATATAGTAGTGACATTAACTCAAAGTTGCTTTTTTCACAACATGGTCCGTTTCTATTGAAAAAGGTCCCATATATCCAACAGATATGTAATATATTATTACAAAGTTCATCTCTCCGGAATTAAGTATGAACAAATAAATTATATCGTTTATGAAGGTGAATTGGTGTGAACGAGTCCTAAAAGCCCATCCATTCTAAATTGTTGCACTGTAAATAAATAGACTTTGTATATTTTTATTGTTTATCTATGTAACTGAATTTAAGTTTTACAACTTTTTTTTTAAAATGTTAAAAAAAATAATTTATTATTATAAAGTTCTAAATTAAAAAAAAGACATTAAATTAATTTTCTATTTTTTTGTTAAAAAATAAATATATAATAATTATGCAAGTGTCATCCATTTTCTTCCGCTTTCACCAAAACCAATATTAAGTCCCATTGATGTTAATCTAGCTCTAGCTTTATCATGGAAATTTCTTTCATTACTACCAGTTTCTGCAGATGCGCCCAGCAGACTATCAATACCAGCTGATTTGAAATCAGTGCGCATTTGAAGGTAGGGAATAACATATCTAATCTCAAGTTTGGCAAGGTAACCTTCATTAAGAACTGATTTAAGTATTTCAGGCTTTACGACAAACAAGCTTCCTAATTGATGCAATAACTCAAATCGCTCATCTAATTGAGGAATTTTGAAAGATGCAAAGGTTTCTTGATATTTGGTAATATCCCTGAAAATTTTATAGTTGTATATACAAATATATATATGTACGATCAATCACATGCATTTATATATGAACAAATAGATCATTAGAAATTAATACATACTTTGACAAGATAAGACATCCAGTGGGACTGACAGTAAATTTTTTGAAATGATCTAATAACATGCTAAAAAAAGAATATTTACATATTTTTTTTAATAAAAAAAAAAAAATGCAAATCAAATTATATAAATTTTTCATTATTACAATTACCTGTGAAACAAAATTCCTACTTCGGTCAAAAAATTTTCAAAATTCTTGCCGTCAAGATATTTGTTCATATTTACATTAACTTTTTTAATATACTCAACACAATTATTACAAGGCTAAAAAAATTTTCCAAATTTTCAATTTAATGAAAGCCAAGTTTTTCTTGATAATTAAATAATAAATTAAAAAAAAGATATACCATAGTTGCAATATTTGTTATAAGATCTTCTTCATCTTTTGGTTTAAAATCAGCTCTTTTTTGACGAGATAAGAAAAAAGACAATCTTGCAATTATAGCTATATTTTTAATTTAATAATATAATGATGGTGAAATCATTGAAAGAAGTAGAGATAGAATGAATAACTGAGAAGAGCAAATCATCAAATTTAAAAAAATACCATCTATCATTTTTTGAACAGCAGAATTCATCTTATTTTCTACTCCCATCATAAACTTATTCTTATCAGATGTGATCTCACGATGAATTGCTAACGAAGGAGACGCTAAAGGCAACTAAAAATAATAAATATTTATTTACTTCTTAATATTATATATATATTAATCACAATTAAAATGTGGAAACTTACGATTACTGCTTGGAAATGATTTTGTTCCAAGTGTATGATATCTCTTGCCACCTTTACAACAGCGAAGACGCTAAAATCTGTTTCACTTTTTGAATCCATTGCAGCCATAAGCTCTAAACATCTTTTTTTTTTAAAAAATACATAATATTGTCATCATCATTATTTAATTTGAATCACTATATAAAAAAGAAAAAATAATTACGATTCTAAAGCCACATCCACATATTGTCTTCCAATAAAATCTAACAAGACATTAAACAAAGCACTAGCTATTTTTGGACTACATTTTTTAATAAATAAATAAATAAAAAACACATTTATTAGCGAAAATCAAATATTCTATTGCCACTAAGAATTAACAAAATAGGATAAGAGATGATAAATACAGTTCAGATGGAGGACACAATTTTACAGAACGTTTACTTGCTTCTGCATGAATTTTAAGCATAAGTGTACCAGTGTCTACTCCTAAATTTCCATCATCATCAGTTACTGGAATTTCCATTAGATTGGCTCCACCAAATTGATTAGGATTTGATGACGATGTTATTTGATTAACTGCACGTTGAAATAAACTTCCACTTCTTGCATGTTTTTGTTGTGCCTAAAACAACGAAAACAAAAATGATAATGATAAATAATGATGATGATAATTAGTCAAGAATATTAGAAAAACTTACATGATAGGCAGTAAATTTAAGAAGCAAGGAAGAATACAATTCCATAAGAGATCTTTTTTCTTTCTCCAGGTAACGTTCACCTTCAGTATATGGAACAAACAAATCTTCAATACATTGATCCAATACTTCTGCTATTGTATTATTTTTTTTTGTGTCTTCCTCATTTTTAGTATTTATATTATCTTTGGTACTTCCTTCTTGACGTATTTCTACACTTTTTAAACTCGTAACTAGGTCTGTGGTTGCTGCACGAACAGCTGCCAATGATCTTAAGTAAGCCAAAGTTGAATTATTTTCAGCATGCGATAAAAGACTTTCTAAATAAGTTTGTATCTAATTTTATATATATACATGGATATTATTAATTATAATATTAAATAGTAATCATTCCGAATACACATTTAAAAAATAGGTAAATGTATATACCAATTGAGCAAAAATACGTTGCAGAAAAACTTGCATCACGCCAATTGGATTTGGAAAAACAGCATTGATATTAATAGCTTCTTTTATCACGGTATTTTTAATCTCTTCATAAAATACAATGAGCCCTTGATCGATAGGAGGAGGAGGAATTCGAGGATTTGGTAGATCATCCCAACTTCCAAAATACACAAACTATGTATTTGTTAATGTTGTCAAAACTATTTGATTTTTTTAAAACAATTAAATGTATTCTATAACAGATTTTTTTACCCTGGACTAGAAAGAAACTCTTTTTTTTCACCAACGTTGATTTTTGTTATAAAAAATTGATGTTGATTTACATATAATTTTACACATGATTCACAACCATTGAATTCTTGCAATGTTTTTGCATAATGCTAATTAAAAATATATGCACAGTGGTTATTATATAAATTAAAATCAATTTTATAGATTAGATATTTAAGAAATAAGCTAACCTGCATGGTTTTTAAATTTCGTTCTTTATACGCTCTATCAAAATGTTCAAGCAACTCTTTTTCTAAAATTTCACAATATTTCTCAATACGTTCTCTTGCCTAATATAAACATTAAATTATTATTATTATTATTATTATTATTATTATTATTATTATATTATTTAATTCAGCAAAATAAAATTATAATAGATTTCATGTTGGTTGGTGATAATTTACAGCTTCAGCGCCAGGAATGTCAACATCTTTTGCAATGGCATTTAATCTTCTAGCAATAACTGCAGCCTAGTTTTTTAAAAAACGTTATTTTTAGTTTAATAAGTATTCACGATAGAACACACATACAAATGTGTATAATTCTTCAAACCTTTAATTGTCCATCTTTTCCGCCATATGTACGAAGATTTTCTAATTTTGCAATGTCACCACGATTAAAAGCCATAAAATATTCAATGAGATCCTTTGATTCAGATGCACGAAGTCTTTGTTTATCAATTATTTCCAATTGTTCGCCGATTCTTATAGCAGTGTTACCAACTTCGTTAATTCTAGTTTCTAATGATTCAAAAGAATGTACAACATCCTACATAAATAAATAATCTATTAAAAATTACTTTGTTTAAAAAAAATTTGTGAGTGGTCAAATTTTATTTACATACTTCAAAAGCTGTTTTTAATTCAAGTAATTTTTTACGATGTCCATCTTCCGTTAATTGCACAGTTGCCTCGAATATCTTACTTTCTTCTTGTACACTTTCACGAAGCTTTAACAATTCATCGATTGATCTTTCAAAAGTTCTTATAAACGGTTTTGGATCAAATGCTTTTTTTTATAATAAAATTTAGTTTTTAAAAGAAAAAAACCTTGAAACGTAGAAAATAATTATAAAACTTACTTTTTGGATTGGCATGTTTTAACAGATTTGTAGAAGTTTTTTCCACGAAATCATGAGTTGTAAACTTTCCTTGCTATATGGTTCAAGAAAATAATAAAAAATTGAAAACATTTTAATCTCTTTACGTGACATGAAACCTTAAATCTGATGTCAATTAATATACATATTTTTTTCTTACGGACTTGAAAAGTTTCTATTTTTAGAATAGATTTAACTTCTGGATCTAAATCATAAGGATTAGCTTTTCTAATATCACTTTTTTGCATTCTTTATATATATATATATATATACAAGTATTTGTATCTTTAAAAAGAGATATGAAGTGAATTTACACGAACAAAAAAATATAAAGAATATTATTGGTCAAATTATGTATGTTTAAAGTTTTTGGGGTCTTATAAGCCACCACACAATAATAAAATTAAAAAAATAGTATATATATATATAATAACTCTTTAATTTGCGATTCATTAAAATTATGGTACGTGTTAAATTAATAATAATAGTGATAACAATCTCATTAAGACTGGGTTTTTAAATTTTCTAAAATAAAAAATGATGATAATTTCAAAAAAAAGGAAGAATCGACTGCACATTTATTATCTGATGCACCTTTAGAACCAGATGTTGAAATAGGAATTAATGATGGACAAAAAACAAACGTTAGAGGGAATACAAGCTCTTCACAAACCAATAACACATCATCAACATCAACACCTGCAGCACCAAGTCAGAGTATCTGGGATCAATCTAGGTACGTGCTATTAACAAAACATATTTCCGGTTATAAAACTATATATATAAAATTTTTTTTTTTTTTATAGCCATCCAATTGCATTATTTTTTCACCTTTTCTTTCGTGGATTAGCAATAATCATATATCTTTTTGGAACTTATTTTGTCGATAATTTCCCATTAATATTTATTCTTTGCGTATTATGTTTATCATTTGATTTTTGGACAGTTAAAAATGTAACTGGTAGATTGTTGGTAGGATTAAGATGGTGGAATGATATTCAAGAGGATGGATCAAACATGTGGATGTTTGAAAGTCGTGATGTAGGAAAACAAAATATTATTATGATGAGTTTTGTGTGAATATATAGCATATTTGATTAATTATATACATAATATTTATTTGTTTAGCCATCAAGACCAGTTAATCCAACGGATTCTCGTATATTTTGGATTTCACTTTATGCAACAATAGTGATATGGATATTTTTTGGATTTTTTGCATTATTAAAACAATGGTTCTTAATTGTACTAGTAGCATTATCATTAAATATAGCAAATGCAATTGGCTATACTCAATGTGACAAAGATGCAAAAAAGAAATGGGCAAGTAATTTGGCATCTAGGGCAGCATCAGAAAGTCCAAGTCTTGTAGGAAGATTATTCACTGCAGGCATAGGAAAATATTTTGGATAAAGAAGATAATAATAACAATAATAATTAATTAATTAAAACTTGTATATTATTGTCATTAAAATTGTATCAAAATTTTTAATAAATCATTAATCATTCATTATTATTATTTTTATGTAGTTATAATATATTTTTTTTTTAATATAATAGAAGAGGGAAAGAACAATCAATTCAACCAAATAATTTAATAATAATATTTTATTTTTCACTTATAAATAAATTATAATACGATTCTAAATAATTTAAGATTTCAATATTATTATTATACAATAAACTTTGATTATTATGAATATAATCTAAAATATTTGTTAAAATATATAATTGTTATTCTTCTTGCTATTATTTTGGTTACTGACAATTATATTTGGTAAATAGTAAATAATCTGAGAAAGTAATTGTCCAGATAATTAATTAGTAAAAAATACTCTTGACCAATCACCACTCAAAGTTACTCAAACAAGAGTTCAATTATGATTTGAAATACTTACAATTGATTCTAATGATTCAATAAAATTTGTTTCTGAATATTTTAAGATTCCTAATATTAAGTATAGTAATAATGAATTGTTTTCAAATAAATTTTTGTGTTGACTCATTAATTTAATTATTAATGAAATGTCTCTTGCTGAATTTAATAAATAATCTAAAAAAAAAAATTTATATAAATATTTTTACTATTTATATAATTATTATTGAATAATCATCAATTGATTGCCATTATTATTGACAGTTAACTCGCACCTCTTATTCTTATAATAATATCAGTTAACGTAATAATTAGATTAATTAATCCTTCTTTGTCCTCTTCATCTATTGGAAGAATCAGCCAACCTAAATATGAAATGAATTCTTTCAACTGCAAATAAAAAAATACCATCATTATTCATAATAATAACTAACACTATTTGTATAATTAAAGTTGTGCTGAAAACTTACTTCCTCAATATTGGAATATTTATTGATGTCCAAAATTTCATTTATAGTCCAATAATTCCATTTTACACAAGATTTAAAGATTATCCATACTTGTCTTTTATGATTTAAATAATACGATGACTCTTCTATAGTAAATGAATGCTTTCTAATTCTGTTTAATTCTTCAAGTGAGTTCAAATCAGGATTAGATTTAAGTATGGTTATCATATCTATTAATTTGCTTAGAAATTTACACTATTTAGGTATTAGTAAAAGATTAGAGGTGAAGTGTTGGAGAATTATGGAATGGAGAGTTCC
Organism: Entrophospora sp. SA101; assembly: GCA_958430865.1. Lineage (NCBI taxonomy): Eukaryota > Fungi > Glomeromycota > Glomeromycetes > Entrophosporales > Entrophosporaceae > Entrophospora > Entrophospora sp. SA101. The sequence continues at coordinate 55,698 of CAUDNR010000003.1, read as the reverse complement.
TTAAAAAAATTTTTTTGTACCTTTATGTTTGATTTATTAACTATGAATTCAATATTTTCATCAAATATTAACTGAATAACTAATTCAATTAATCTTAGTATCCTCTGATCAGGTATTTCCAATATCAATTTCATCAGCACATATAAACATTGATGAAATATTTCAGGATGTTTAAACATTCTTTGAATTATAATGTTTGATTTTAAGAAACCTTTGATATAATGTGGATTCATGTAATTACTATCAATTGGGAAAAGTAATTGACCAAAAATGTTCATAATCTTACAAAAAGAAAAAAATAGACATATACGATTAATAATAATAGATTTGTAAATAATTGTTATTGTTAAGTATGTATATATAATAAGCATTTTACCTCATTTTCTACAGTAATTGGACATGTTGCCCATAATCTATACAATTATAAATGAATAAATATATATGTATGTATGTGAATTTAACCAAATACTCTCAATATCTTTGATAAAGGAACTGCTTTACCCATCCTTTGCATCGATAGAAAGGTGCTCATAAAATGTAGTATTGATAAAGATCAATTTTTCTATAAAAACATCAGAAAATAATAAAAATTGTTCATCATTATTATTATTTTCAAGGCATGTTTCATAATTTAAATAATTTTTAGTTGCCACAACTATTATACGATCTATCAATTCTACCATATTCAAATCATTTAAAAGTGGCAAACATTGTTGTGAAATTTTTATAAAACATTTATTCTAATAATAAAAGATTGTTAATATTATATCATATAAGAGTAAATATCAATTAATAAATAATTAGTTAATTATGTCTTGTCCTAACTTACAGGTAATTCAACTGATGAATTCTCTATGACTTTCAAGAATTCTTTTATTGTTGTAATAAATTCTTTGACTACAAGCCCATGGAATTCATACAATCCAATTTCATTATAATATGAAAAGTTGTCTGATATTTCATCTACATCATTATGAGATTGAATAATACTTTTAATTCTATCTGCGCACCAATTTCTTGAGTTATTTCCTTGAATAAAATTCGGAACATTGTTCAAGCATTTAGAAAATTCTAACACGCATTTTACAATTAATTGACATGCAACAGGGTGAAGAATTAAAATCCTATTTAACTGATTAAACTCCAGTGTAGAATTGTAGATATATATTAATATTATTAATATATAAAATGATTCCTTTGTTAGATTATTATTATTAAAGAAAAAACTACAAAATTGAAATATACCGCTAAATCTTTTAATAAACTTTCACCTTTTGGAAATCTAAAAATACAGTCACTAGCTGTATTACATTTAACAAGTTGCTAAATAAACAAAAAAGAACGAGTAATTCTTCATAAGTAATAATAAAATTACGCGTTCTAACCAATAATAATTATTTTTACATTATGAAAATTTTTTAAAAAATCTATAATGTTATCAATGTTCCCAATTATGTCAACAGTATTAGGTGTAAGTGCATCTTTTTTCTTTGAATACAATTCATGAATTCGCCAACTTGAAACGAGTTTAAATATAAGGATTCCCTGAGCTTGTAACATTTTTATTTACAATGATGATAAAATTTGATCTAAAATTTCAAATGATCGTCATAAATAATTTTATTTTTAGATGATGATAAATATTTCAATAATAATAAATTATATACTATATACTATATATATGTTGTATGTGAAATTGAAACTATGTGAAATCGAAATTTATAATTGAAATTTTGGGTGGGTGTTTGGATATGAAATTCTGATTGGCTAATTTGAATTTCACATATGTGAATTGCAAATTCACGTAGATTTCATTTTCACGCACAACATATATAAAGACTTAAATATTTATTTATTCTCTTTTCTAAAATAATGAATAATAATAATAGTTGTATAATTAATATTTGACAAAAATATAATATAATATAATATAATAAATTTACAATATTTCTCCCCCTCCCTCTTTCTTATTTCATTCAATCATTTTGATCATCAATCTTATTATTATTTATTTCTTTATTTTCAGATTCTATCTCTGATAAATCATTAGATGATGGTGGTGGTGGTTTTGTTTCTTATTTATTGATTGATTAATATTATTTAGTGAAATATATAATTTTATTTAATTAGTAAAGATGGACAAAATTTAAAAGTTTGTGAATGCTTTAAATAATATTTTCCACTAACCATTATTAATCTCAACATCTTTACTTTCATCTTCTTTCTCTTCTTTCTCGCCTTCATCTTCATTTTTACTTTCAATCTTGATTGATTCGTCGTTTTCATCTTCATTCTCGCCTTCATCTTCATTTTTACTTTCAATTTTAATTGATTCGTTATTTTCATCTTCTTTCTCGCCATCACCTTCACTTTCATTCTCATCCTCTTCTTCGACCTCCTCACCTTCAGACAGATCTTTCGTTTTAATGTCTTCAGGTTTTAAATCAAATGACAA
>CAUDNR010000003.1:22468-44583 GCA_958430865.1 Entrophospora sp. SA101 | reverse complement strand
TATTGATAAAACATATGCAACAATTAGTAGAAACTATTATTGGCCAAAATTAAGTAAAGATGTTAAGAAATATGTACGTAGTTGTGATCAATGTCAATGTAATAAAAGTAATAACCAGAAACCATTAGGTCTCTTACAACCATTGGATATTCCCAGTAATCGCTGGGAACAGATTACAATAGATTTCATTGTACAACTACCCACAACAAAAAAAGGACATGATGCAATAGTAGTATTTGCAGATAGACTTACTAAAAGAGCACATTTTGAACCAATGCATACTACAGCAACTGCACCTGAAGTTGCTAAAATATTCTTTACAACTATTTTTAAGAATCATAGACTACCAAAAGTAATTGTATCAGACAGAGATACCAAATTCACAAATAAATTCTGGCAAGCATTATTTCAACAGTTGGGAACAAAATTAGCAATGTCAACTGCATTCCACCCTCAAACAGATGGACAGACTGAACGAATGAATCGTACATTAGAGGAAATGTTACAAATCTTTGCCACATACAAACAGGATCAGTGGGATGAATATCTACCAGCAACTGAATTTACGTATAATAATTCCAAGCAGGCCTCAACAGGATTTACCTCCTTTCGAGTTAGATTGCGGACAACACCCAATAACACCCACAGTTTTAGCTTCAGGAAGTTCAACAAAAATAGCAGCTACTGACGATTTTATTGAACACTGGAATAATATGATTAACATTGCAAAAGACACATTAATAGTAGCTCAACAATGACAATCACAATATGCAAATAACCATCAACGTCATGTTGAATTTAAAATTGGAGATAAAGTATTATTGTCAACTAAAAATATCAACAATCCTATCGATAAAAATAGACCTACCAGGAAATTGGCTCCCAAATATATTGGACCATACATTATCAAAGCCATTATTTCTAAAACTGCATATAAATTGGAATTGCCTACTGAATTAAAAATCCATCCAGTATTCCATATCTCTTTATTAAAATCTTATAAAGAATCAGACAAATTTCAACAACCAATACCACCACCAGCAATTTATATTCCAGAGACAAACCAAAATGAATATGAAGTAGAAATGATTCTGGATAAAAGAATTATTAGAAAGAAACCACAATATTTAATTAAATGGTTGGGTCATCCTCTCCATGATGCAACATGGGAACCTTTGGAAAATTTGGCAAATGCTCAAGAGAAACTCAAGGAATTTGAATTGACAAGGACGTCAAATCTTAAGGAGGGGAGAATGTAACAATTTACTTCATAATCACATACAACGTCTTATGTAGTACATTAATATTTACATCTGGAAACGTGACACATAATTAATTATTATTTCGTGTCTTTAATTACTATTTATTATTTATCTATGTCCACAAATCTTCCAGATAGATTGATAAGAATTATTATGATTATTTTATTTATATTTTATCAATCTTTTATTATTATTTATATTTTATTTATATCATATCAATCTATGTAATTTTATTATATAAAGGACATCATTTTTAAGATAATAAAGATAACTTGTATTTTTACAATAATTAAAGTAGCTGTTCGACGAACGTGTTATAATATTGTTTTTATTTTCATTAAGAAAAGTAATTCTTACACATATGCAACAAATTGCATTGACAAAACATTAATATTAAGTCTGAACAAAGATTAACTGGAAACATACATGATAATGCGCCTTCTGCATATGCATCTAGAACATTAAAGTCACAATCTAATTTAAAAAACCCACAGGTTGGAGGAGTTATGGAAAGACTACTATTTGCTGCAATTGATATTAATGAAAAAGAAAAAGAAAATTATACAAATAGTAATGGAAAGGAAGCAAGTGTTAACAGAAAATATGGGGGCACATATAACAACCTTTGACTATTTGGCCATTGAGTGTGTTGCTTTTTAATGAAGCATCCATTACTTACTATCATATTTTTGCTCCATTAATCTGGCATATTCATTGATTATGCTGGGCAATTAGTAAAGTAAATTTATTAATTTATTTGATTTTTTATAAATATTAATAATTAATTAATTTATAAAAAAATCAGGGTTATCTCAGAATATCTACTTACAAATATAAATGCACCCTGAATGCAATGATTACAATGACTTCTGGTGAAGGAGAAAATTTACCAATTATCAATATATTTGAATTGATAACAAATGATCCTAAAGGCTTCTAATTTAGAAAGATATTTAAAAACATACCATCAGACAAAATTAAAAATTTTTGGCAGCAATACAATCCCATATCTGATTAACCCTAACTGTGCTAAAAATATTATGGCAGTGCTTGCCGCCTATAATAATGAAACACCAAACATATATTGAAAGAAATATTAATTCTTTAAGAAATAATAAAGAATTAGATCCAGGAAAAACAATCCTGGCTTGGTGTTTTGGTCATTGTATAAGGGCAGTAATTAGATATTCAAAATCAAACATTAATAGTCAATCTATTAAAAAAAGTTGAATTAATCAATGTCATTGTTAAGTTATAGAATTCAATGAGAATGAGTGAAAGTTTAATAGAAATTGAAAAAAGATATTATTTTGAAATTGGCTATTATCCCAAGGAAAGATTAAATTGTGATCAATATGGAATAAATTAGATTCCGAATTTAAATTTTATAATGATTTAGATGTGATTTTTGATGCAAATGAGGCAAATGATTTCATTAAAGATATAGGTAATGAATTAAATGATACAGGAATTCTAGAAAATAAAACAAAATAGAAGATTTAATTGATGATAAATTTACTTATTGTTTAGATACTTGTATTAAATTAGATGTTAAAGAAATGGATGATTGTTTCAAAATATTTATTCCATTAATTAATTACGAATTGACAACAAAAAAAAACCAATAATCTTGGTGAGAATGGCTATGGATATAATCCATTGTATAATCCACAATTAAGAAAATACCTTGATAATACTTGGTGGAAGACTGTAGTCTTTTGGTCAAATTTAATTCCTCCAATTAAAGATAGGACCCAAAGAACAACAGCAACTGTAGAGGTGGAAAATAATATAATTAAGTCATATGATGTCAAGAAGAGAAATCTTGATATTGATGAATATTTATATCAATGTATTTCACATATAAACAACAATCAAAGCTGGTTGCAGGAAAAACAAAGTATTTATTTTCAATTATTTTTTTATGTATCATCACACATGCATACAGTATAACCCTCGTTTCAACAGAGTGGCTGAACATATAAGAAAATTTCATTTAAAATCCATTGAACGAAATTACTAATTGCGTTTCAACGGATTTTTATGTTTTTCATAATCAATTAGTATTAGTAGTCGTGTGACATTTCCCTGAGGCTGCTTTTCTACAGTCCCTTGAAAAAAGTATCGCTTCACCTGATGATCGACGAAAATAATTGGATAACTTCTGTGATATAAAAAGTCATGATTTTACTAACCAAGTCGATGTTGTGTAATAACAAAAAAATCATTTTCATAATGATTTCTATAACATATTCAAGTTTCACAACATAAAATTAATTATTGGTAATTTTATGATCTTTAAAAGACAAAAAAAAAATTTCCGGAAATTTTCAAAAAAACTTGAGATTAGAGCCAACTTTAGATGACATGTTTTAACACATTTTGAGAGCTTAGTAAATGTTGTTTCTTTTATCTTCAAATGTATACTTATGAAATCTCACAATTAATTGTCGGATATTGGTCAAGTATCGAACTGAAACGTAAAAATAATTTTTATGAAGTTTACTAGCTATTTGCACAATATTTTACATATTAACTTGTAATAAAATATACACTAAAAGAATCAAAAAAAGATAGAGAATTTGGTTATTTATTAGTATTTTGTCGGGTTTCCTTTAGAATTAATTACAGCTGCAACTCTTCTTGGCATAGAATTAACTAAATTTTGTAAAAAATTACGGTCAAGTTTCCCCCACTCTTCATTTAAATAAATAGATAATTCTTCAATATTTTTTGGATGTGGTTTTCGATTATGAACTGCCTTTTCTAAATAATCCCAAACATGTTCAATTGGGTTGAGATCAGGACTCTGGGCAGGCCAAGGAAGAGAAGAAATTAAATTATCTTCTTTCCATTTAAGCACCGCCTTTGCAGTATGAACCGGTGCATTATCATCTTGAAATATATTTAAATCAGTTCCTAATTCGTTCATAAAAGGTAATAAATAATTTTCTAAAAGCTCTTGATATTTTTTACCAGTTATTTTACCTTCTAATATTACCAAGGGTCCTGGTTGATTGTTCACAAAACAACCCCACACCATTATTCCTCCCCCACCATGTTTAAAAGTAGGAATAAGACAGTCAACATCATACTTTTCTTTTGGAACTCTCCAAACTCTCTGCCGTCCATCAGAATGATGCAAGTTGAATTTTGATTCATCACTCCAAATAATATTACTCCAGTCATCAACGTTCCAATTTTTTCTTTCTCTGCACCAACTAAATCGTTTTTTTCGATTAACTTCAGAAACAAAAGGTTTCCTCAATGCAGCTCGACTATAATATCCTTCTTCATGGAGATAGTTACGAATTGTTCGATCACAAATAGGATTGTCTGTGGTTTCATTTAATATGTTAGTTATCTCTCTAGCAGGAGTAAAACGATTTTTTATAACAATTCTTTTTAAAGTCCTAGAGTCTCGATCTGTTAAACTTTTTGGTCTTCCACTTCTAGATAAAACGGTAATTTGACCTTTTTCACGATATGCTTTTATTGCACGCTGTACTTGTGTTTGAGTACGACCAACAGCATTTGCTATTTCTCGAGTTGTTTGACCAGCTTCCCAATGACCAATTATTCTTCCTCTTTCAAAGTCAGTTAATTGAGTGTTTTCAGTATTTTGTGTATTTATTTCTGTAAGAGTCATTGTGTTGTTGATTAAAAATAAGTTAAAAAACGTAACAGTTTTAGTTAAAAACGAATAGCAATATTTGCAGAAAAAAAAATTTTTAAATGTAACACATTTATTTTTTTTAGTCGTTTTTACGTTTCAGTTCGATACTTGACCAATATCCGACAATTAATTGTGAGATTTCATAAGTATACATTTGAAGATAAAAGAAACAACATTTACTAAGCTCTCAAAATGTGTTAAAACATGTCATCTAAAGTTGGCTCTAATCTCAAGTTTTTTTGAAAATTTCCGGAAATTTTTTTTTTGTCTTTTAAAGATCATAAAATTACCAATAATTAATTTTATGTTGTGAAACTTGAATATGTTATAGAAATCATTATGAAAATGATTTTTTTGTTATTACACAACATCGACTTGGTTAGTAAAATCATGACTTTTTATATCACAGAAGTTATCCAATTATTTTCGTCGATCATCAGGTGAAGCGATACTTTTTTCAAGGGACTGTATTTATTCTAGAATTTACACTATATATTTTTTAAAAAATTTAGTTTTGGGAATCAATCGGTGGTGGAATTGTTGTTGATAAAAAACAAATGAACACATCATTACAAGAAGTACTTATTATTAAAGCACAAGTAGAATCAAAAGAGAGCCAAGACTCTAATAATAATTTTATAAAGGCTATTCAAATACCACCAACTATGTTACAAGATCCTAAATATACAAAAAAAACTGATTTTCAAGGAAAAAAAGCACCTCTTCTTTGCAGAAAAATATTATATGATACTATAGAAGTTGCTTGTCAGCCTATAACAATTCCTGATGAAACCAATCTACCAGCTGATTATCAAATTGTTCAGACGCAACTAGCTATTTTGGGAAAATTACATGATTCAACTAATATATTAAGATTCTATGGTCTTTCTACAGTTGATGATGGAACAGTTATGGTTCTTGAATGGGCAGAAATGGGCAGTTTGGATGATGTTTATAATAACTATGATATTGGTTGGCCCAACAAAGTATCAATAGCTCTTGAAATTTGTCGTGGACTTACATTTTTACACTCATGTAAAATACTTCATCATGATATACGTTGTGGAAATATTGTGGTAATTAAAAGACATTATATATATATACACTTCATTTATTATTTATCTAAAATAATATTTATTTTATTTATTTATTTAAAAACATCAGATGACTAAAAAAAAGGAACCAAAAATTACAAATTTTGATTGTGCTCATGATGTTCAAGGTGATACTAGAGAATTGAAAAATTTAACAGTTGTTGTGCATTGGTTAGCTCCAGAAAATTTGTTACATGGTATTGGACAATCTTATAATTTTAAGTGTGAAATATTTAGGTAAAAACTTTTTTTTTATTTATTACATGATATCCATAATGCATATCATGATATTCTCATTTTTTTATTTTTATTTTATTTTATGTATTTTATTTTGGATCAAAAATACTACAATTAGCTTTGGAATGTTACTTTGGGAGCTTGGATTTGAAAGAATCCCTTATGAAGATCGAATATGTCACAAATTAGAGAATATGTATTAGGTGGAAAAAGAGAAAGGATTACTTATGATCCTTCAAATAAAGAAATATTAAAACTACAAAGAGAATATTCAAATATTTTTGTGGGTGGTAAGTTGTCAAAATTATTTTTTTTTTTTAGTTTTTAATTTTTAGATAAATTAATATGGGCATAATGTTTTCCATTATTCTATTATCCTGGATAAGCCTGGCAAGATGATCCCACAATAAGGTTATCCCTTCAACAAATTTTCTTTCAACTGAATCAATTGGCCAAAACTTATTGTAAAAGTAGTGAAAACACCCCATTTCAAAAAAAAGATTGAATCCAGATGGTAGTGTAATATGCAGTAAATATTCTGTTTCTGTTAGTGATAAAAAAAAATTGTCAAAACCTGAAGAAATTAATAAACCTCAACAAATTATTCCACTTGAAGAAGGTTTGAAAGCACATAAAAACAGAGATAGGGAAAAGGCTTGGGCTTGTTTTAATGCTCATGCTGAATTAGGAAGCCCATTAGCTAAGTATTGGAAGGGGTATTATATGTATGAAGGATATTGTGGTCGTGTAGATAAAGCAGAGGCCATTAAATTATTTCATGAAGCTGCTGATGAAGGAAGTGGTGATGCTCAATTACGTTATGCATTTTCTTTGGTGAATAATAAAAATTTTGATAAAAATTTATTTATTAGGTATCTTACATTATCTGCTGATAATGGAAATACAATAGCTAGGTATAACTTGGGTGATTTGTATTATAATGGAAAACTTGGAGTTCCTAAAAATGTAAATAAAGGAATTAACTTTTTGAAGTTAGCTGCTTTAGACAAACACCCAAAAGCAACTGAACTATTAAACAAATTGAAAATTGATATTTATAAGCATCACGAATAGTTTTAATTATGGTTATTAATTCCTCTAAGTTATTATTAGTATCACCATAATTAGCCATGCTTAAATGTTTGGGGACAAAATCAGTTCAGCATTCATAGTTGAAAATTTACATCTATTGTTATAATAAATTTTAGATTTGATTTATTTATTTAATGAACTAAAATAAAATAAAAAAAATCATTAATATTAAATATTATTATATTATCTATTAATATTAAAAATTGCTAAATTTGGTTATGCTCGGGTGAAACTTCATTAAAGAATATGTATTAGCTGGTGGTAGAGAAAACATACAATTTGGTGAAGTAGATGATGAAACCAAAAATCACCAACAAGATTATGCCAAAGTTATAAGAGGAGATATGATTAATAATTTAACATACAAACAAATTTATTTACATATTTTATTTATTTATATGAAATTAATATTTAACATATTATTATTTGACAAAAAAAAGCATGAGAAGATGATCCTTCCATTAAGATCATCACTTCAGAGTGTTTTTTCAATTAGATGGTTTATATTCACAATACCCCCTCCTGTTGCTAAAACACATTTACACCCATCAATAACTATTGATTTTGATGGATCTTTAAGAGGAGGAAAGAAACCTATTTCTGTAAGTGATAAAGATATTAGTAGTCAATTCAAAGAACCTCCTCAAGTTGCTGTAATCACTAAGGTTTCTGGCCAAAACTCTCTTTATTAGTAGTCAAAATTGCCAAAACACTTTGGGCAAAAATTACTTTTTTATAAGCCTGAACTATTTCTTGTTATTAGCTGAAATTGGGCAAATTTAATTTAAAGTTGTTTAAGTTAAAATAAGTTGATTGGTATAGTTTTTTAATGTTCATGTTTATAAAAAATGCTGAGAAGCCCATATTGCCCAAACTAGTTTGGGCTTTGAGAAAACAGTTTGGACCGGAAGCCTTAGTAGCCACACAAATTATTACACTTGAGGAGGGTATTTCAGCCCATAAAATCAAAGATTACAAAACAGCATGGACATGTTTTCAAGCACGTGTTGATCTTGACAATTCAAAAGCAAAATATTGGAAAGGATATTATTTGTGGGAAGGATATTGTGGTTATAAAGATAAAACATTGGCAACCAAATTGTTCAAAGAAGCAGCTGATGAAGGTGTTGCTGATGCACAATTAAGATATGCATTCTCATTTTTTGAAGATAAAACTAGGTACAATCAAGAAGAATTTATCCAATATCTTAAAATGGCTGCTGACAATTCAAATTCCAATGCACAATTTAATTTGGGTGATATATATATTAATGAAAAACTTGGTGTTGAAAAAGATATAGTGGAAGGAACTAAATATTTGAAATTAGCAGCTTTAAATAAACATCCAAAAGCAACTGAAATATTAAAGAGAATGGAAATCAATATTTATAATTATTGATGATGCTCAACAAAAGAAAATCATAATTGTATTTTTATAATAAACATTTAAAATAGTTAAAAAAATCACGTGAGCGTTATAATTTGTAACACTGATCACTTTAGCAAGAAAAAAATTTGAATGTATTGATAACTATACATAAGATATGTCTTACAAATCTAAAAATAACAGATGTAAGACTCAAGGTAGATTCACCAATAACCCTAAACAGTATATGCAATTTTTAAACTGGGATAAGTATATGCAAAGAAAAGATGAAGATCACATAACTATAATAAATAAGGATATGCAAGATACAAAAGTGATATTTGATTATGTAGAGCTATGTAGGTATTTAGAGGTAAATAATCTTGATTCAAATATTCTCAACATATAGCAGAAAATTATCAGATGTGTGTAATAATTAGTCAGCTAATTTTTTTGAATGAACATGAAAACCTCAACTAATCTGGTTGGTTTTATGGATATAGTAAAAAACAAAGGACAAAAATAATGTAGGTTAATTGTTAGGTGGAGGGGAGGATACTGTCAAACTATCTTCATCACTTTTGTTAGGTTCGAATTAAATAGCAAAGACAAATCAACAATTAAGATTCTCTGCGAATTAAAAAAAAATTTAGATAAATATTGTGGAATAAATGTATAATGGAATATAAATGAATACCTACTCGCAGTAACAACAAAGTCTCTATAAACTCATATATAGTTTCACTGTTATCCATATATTGTGTTGGAATACTTGCTGATCTTGAAAGACAAAGACGGCTTATACCTTCATGATCTTGGATAAGAACATACAGGTTGAACTTTTGCCCGGCAACTTGGAACCCATGAATTCTAAACTCATTTTTTTCATCTAATTTACAACCCCCTATTAATTCAATATATGCCCTCATTAAGTTCCTGCCACACTTTTACTCTATCGTCATCTTTTTTTTACATTGCTACAAACAATGCAGGAACATTCAGCAAACATTATTTCATAAATTCTATTCATATGTTTCACTATGAACATAATGTCTGGATGCTTTCTATTTTTCCCTCTTCTGTCTTTGTTAGTTATTATGAGATAGTAAATCTTGGACCTATCAATTACCCGGCTAATATTGACTAATTAGAACGAACTTACTACGGAAGTCATGTGATGCACTAAATATATTATTGTAACAGCTACGCCGCAGATTGCGCAGTGTCATAATGAAAGACTATTCCTATTCATATTTCTATATTTATATTTATTAACCTTCTTATCTGATGTAAATATTTACTTAGAATTAGTAATTAGTTGATAAGCATATTATTGGAGAATAGAGTAGCACATATCACATTATTTGTACTGCCCCAAGAGGTATAAATACACTTGGCTTTAGACCAAGTTAAAGGAATAACTAATAAATAAATAAATTGTTAATATTGTTAATAACAACCTTGATAACAACAATATAATAATAACCCTTAATAAATATATAACTTACATAAAATAGTCTTTGACTGTAAGTAACTAATAAACCCAGTGTGGTTGACCCCCCCACCCTTCTAATGGTTAATGGTCTGGCCAACCTTTAATCATTAGTTGGGAACCCTTTTAATTATTCAGATACATCTCAAGGGGACGCCTTTGAGATATAATCATTTACATAGAACCTAGGGACCCTTTTATCCAGGAAGATAAAAGTTATTTTTATTATTAATCTTTGACCGTAAGTCAGCGAGTAGGCTGTGTGTCATATATATATAGTTAAAGGAAACTTGACCACAAGGTGATCTCATGTATGTTGATTGATATTTAACTGGTACATTATTTGAGATGACTTCTGCAACTTCAATTACACGATTCTTACAATCACAAAGAGAATGATTCTTAGTGGTTTGAGATGCACATATATTAAAGTTATAAACAAGCATCAGAATTATTTATTACATTAAACATAGCCTCCAAAATGGAAATCATACATGGAAGTTGTGATGGTTCTGTAGGAATAATTATATTTGATATCATAGTCATCATATATATTTCCATCAACTTTTAAACTCATTTCATATATTCAAATATGTGTGCCTAAGGGTACAACTAAGTTTTTGGTAAATGGTACAAAAAAAAACTCAAAGTCAATTCAATTTAAACATCTACCAGAAACCCATATTCCAAATGTTGTGATTCCATTACCATTGTCATTGTTTTCTAATTAATTCATCCAGAGCTCCAGCTTGAAAGTTTGTAAGTTTAAGAAAATCTTTGTTGATTAATAATGATAAATTCTCATATTTGGTGGTTTTACTTGACCAAAAATAATTCCTTCATTGAATAAATCATAATTTTGAAATCAGGTTTTTCACCTATGGCATTTTCTTTATTTACGTTCCATCTTTTTTTTGATGAAATGCTCCACTGTTTGCCCTATTAAGTAAAGCGTCATTGAATAATGTGATTATAACTTAAATAATTGCACAGCAAATGATGCAAAAAGCCTCTCACCATATTAGTATTTCTTTTATAATGTCATGTAATACCAATCCATAAGGCTGTTTATATGATAGTGGTAATAGTTAATCCAAAACTCACTATTCTAGTTGAATTAAAAAGATATTTATTAATGGAATTCGAATTTTACTATAATGCAGATCACCAAAAATTTACAACCCTCCCTATTGGCGTGATTAAGGGTAGGGGGAATCACGTGTTAATTTAGTAGTAAACCATGGCTCAATTTTTTTTGCCTGCCGGGTACAATGTTGATCAATATTTTTATGAAATATTAATATACATTAAAATTTCCTATAATAAAAATTTAAAAAAAAAATTATATATACTGTATATATATATATTTATTTATTTATAAATAATAATCCCAAGAATGAGAATATATCATTTCTTCAGCACCCTCAGCAATATCTATAATTTTGGAATTTGTCAATGACTTATACCAACTGACCATTTTTGAATTGTAAAAATAAAATAAAATAAGAAGCCTTTGTGTAGAAATAATTACTAGTAGATAACAATTTATCAAATATTTATTGAACTTTATTATTTTATGAGAATTTTTTGCCAAATAAGTATTTTATATTATGGAATGTGTAACTTTTACTAGGAAATGAGCAGGTGCTTACTAAGAAATGAGCAGGTGTTTACTATGGAAGGAGTTATGTTTATTTTGAAACACGTTAAGTTTTTTGAAGAAATTTACAAATTTTTATTAAGAAGTTTTGCTTGAAGTACTTTCAAATAGTTAAGAAACACCAAAATTAGATATAAATAATTTTGAAGTTGTTTCAACGTGTCTTGCCGTTGTTTTACTTTTAAGACAATTACTAATTTGGGAAAACTCAAATTTTTGAAAAAATTGAGCCCCGGATTTACTATTAAATTAACACGTGATTCCCCCTACCCTTAAATTCATATTTGATAAATTCATAATTGCCTAAATTCATAATTTTTTCAGGAACCAATGCCACTTATATTAAAATCCCATTTGATAATTTCATAATCATAATAAAATCTCAATAATTGATAAAGTCATACCTCCATTACTGTTTATTATATGCCATCATATAATAAATCTCGCTCTTTAATTTCACATCTCATGTAACCATTACATAACCATTAAAAATATTGACTATTTTACATAAGTAATAATTTGGTTTTTTGGATAAACCATCAAGTCACATTATTTTAAGAACTTTATTAACCATTGAAAAAATGAATTCGAGCTTTCAATTTAAGCATAGAATTACAGATGATAATGAAGTTTCAATTGACAAAAAAAGAACAAAAAATAACTTGAAAAACATATAATTTGTGAAGAGCTTTTAGTTAAACCAAAACCAACACAAGAAGAATTAGCAGCTAAATATAATGTCACTCAAACAGCAATCTCTAAATTTTTAAAAATAAAGATAAATATCTTGCTTTAGATTCAGAAACAACAGACTTAAATAAAAAAAGAAATTGTCAAGCTGCATTTCCTGAAATTGAAGAAGCAGTTGTTATTTGGTTCTCATGTGCTTGCATAAGTAACTTAACAGTAACTAATGATGTTCTTAAGAAAAAGGCATTGGACTTTAGAGTTTTGCTTCAAATTAATAATTTTACAGCATCTGATTGTTGGTTGCAAAAATTTAAAAAGAGATTTAATGTACAATCGTTGTGAGGTCAGAGTGCACCACTTGATACATTAGAAGAAGAACATGTTAAACTAAAAGATGTCATTAGGCAATATGATTTAAACAATGTATTTAATGCAGATGAGACAGAATTGTATTGGGAACTTGAACCATCAAAAACGTTAGCAACTGGACCTGTTGTTGGTACCAAGAAATCAAAAAATTGAGTTACTATAATGCTTACATGCAATGCATTAGGTAGTGTTAAACTTAAACCATTGTTTATCCATTGATTTAAAACTCCTCAACCACTTCATGGCATTAATAAAGAAAGCTTACCAGTAAGTTATTACTGGAATTCTACTGCTTGGATGCAGCTTTCTATTTGGGAAGATTTTCTCTCCAAGCTGAACTTACAAATGAGAAATCAAAATTGTCATATACTTTTACTTATTGATAATGCTTCTACGCACAATATAACTAATATTGGACAACTTTCAAATATTAATATACATTAGCTACCTCCAAACACCACCTCACATCTTCAACCATTAGATGCCAGTATAATCAATTCATTTAAAGCTCAATACAGAAAAAGTCTTGTAAAGAATCGTGTTGATGCATATGATGATACAATAAACAACAATAAAAGTTCGGTAGATCCTACTAATATCTTGGATGCAATTAATTTTTGTGGTGAAGCACGGGATACAGTCTCACAATCAACAATAGTTAATTGTTGGAAGAAGACTAAAATTTTGCCAGATTATGATTTAAATACGATTCATGAATTACAAGAAGAAATAAATAATGATGAAATAATAAGAGAAGAGATTGATGAATTACAAGAAGAAATAAATAAACTCTATTTTAGCAAACCCATTTCAGCAATGGAATTTGTAAACATTGATAATGAAGTTTCTGAAGAGTTTTCTGATGCAGAAATTATTGAAACAGTATGTCCTTCACAAAATAATGAAGTTGCTGAAGATGAAGACGAAGAAATTGAACCTGTGCCTTCTATACCAGTTAAAAGTGCTCGGAAAATATTTTATCATTTCTAAAAACCCCCCCTCTGAATTTTCTTACAACCTAAATACTTTGTCTCCTTTTCGGAATTTTCATTCACAATTATTTAAATTCCATTTAGATAGCTTGAAGCAATCAACCATGGATGATTTTTTTTACAAATGAATAATGAATTGTTTTAGTATTTTTATTATTTGTTAATTATTAAATAATTAAATAATTGGGAATTTTTCAAAAATTTTTTTATTGAAGATTGTTGGTAGGATTAAGATGGCGGAACGATATTCAAGAGGATGGATCAAGCATGTGGATTTGAAAGTCATGATGTAGGAAAACAAAATTATGAATGATTATGAAAGAGTTTTGTGTGAATATATAGCATATTTGATTAATTATATACATAATCTTTATTCGTTTAACCATCGAGACCAGTTAATCCAACAGATTCTCATATATTTTGGATTTCACTTTATGCACCAATAGTGATATGATATTTTTTGGATTTTTTGGATTATTAAAACAATGGCTCCTAATTGTACTAAGATGCAAAAAAGAAATGGGCAAGTAATTTGGCATCTATGGCAGCATCAGAAAGTCCAAGTCTTGTAGGAAGATTATTCACTACAGGTATAGGAAAATACTTTGGATAAAGAATATAATAATAACAATAATAATTAATTAATCAAAACTTGTATATTAATTGTCATTAAAATTGTATCAAAATTTTTAATAAATCATTAATTCATTATTATTATTTTTATGTAGTTATAATTTTTTTTTTTTTAAATATAATATAATAGAAGAGGGAAAGAACAATCAACTTAACCAAAATAATTTAATAATAATATTTTATTTTTCACTTATAAATAAGTTATAATATGATTCTAAATAATTTGAGATTTCAATATTATTATTATACAACAAACTTTGATTATTATGAATATAATCTAAAATATTTGTTAAAATATATAAATTGTTGTTCTTCTTGTTATCATTTTGGTCATTGACAATTATATTTGGTAAATAGTAAATAATCTGAGAAAGTAATTATCCAGATAATTAATTAGTAAAAAATACTCTTGACCAATCATCACTCAAAGTTACTCAAACAAGTGTTCAATTATGATTTGAAATACTTACAATTGATTCTAATGATTCAATAAAATTTGTTTCTGAATATTTTAAGATTCCTAATATTAAGTATAGTAATAATGAATTGTTTTCAAATAAATTTTTGTGTTGACTCATTAATTTAATTATTAATGAAATGTCTCTTGCTGAATTTAATAAATAATCTAAAAAAAAAAATTTATATAAATATTTTTACTATTTATATAATTATTATTGAATAATCATCAATTGATTGCCATTATTATTGACAGTTAACTCGCACCTCTTATTCTTATAATAATATCAGTTAACGTAATAATTAGATTAATTAATCCTTCTTTGTCCTCTTCATCTATTGGAAGAATCAGCCAACCTAAATATGAAATGAATTCTTTCAACTGCAAATAAAAAAATACCATCATTATTCATAATAATAACTAACACTATTTGTATAATTAAAGTTGTGCTGAAAACTTACTTCCTCAATATTGGAATATTTATTGATGTCCAAAATTTCATTTATAGTCCAATAATTCCATTTTACACAAGATTTAAAGATTATCCATACTTGTCTTTTATGATTTAAATAATACGATGACTCTTCTATAGTAAATGAATGCTTTCTAATTCTGTTTAATTCTTCAAGTGAGTTCAAATCAGGATTAGATTTAAGTATGGTTATCATATCTATTAATTTGCTTAGAAATTTACACTATTTAGGTATTAGTAAAAGATTAGAGGTGAAGTGTTGGAGAATTATGGAATGGAGAGTTCCTTAAAAAAATTTTTTTGTACCTTTATGTTTGATTTATTAACTATGAATTCAATATTTTCATCAAATATTAACTGAATAACTAATTCAATTAATCTTAGTATCCTCTGATCAGGTATTTCCAATATCAATTTCATCAGCACATATAAACATTGATGAAATATTTCAGGATGTTTAAACATTCTTTGAATTATAATGTTTGATTTTAAGAAACCTTTGATATAATGTGGATTCATGTAATTACTATCAATTGGGAAAAGTAATTGACCAAAAATGTTCATAATCTTACAAAAAGAAAAAAATAGACATATACGATTAATAATAATAGATTTGTAAATAATTGTTATTGTTAAGTATGTATATATAATAAGCATTTTACCTCATTTTCTACAGTAATTGGACATGTTGCCCATAATCTATACAATTATAAATGAATAAATATATATGTATGTATGTGAATTTAACCAAATACTCTCAATATCTTTGATAAAGGAACTGCTTTACCCATCCTTTGCATCGATAGAAAGGTGCTCATAAAATGTAGTATTGATAAAGATCAATTTTTCTATAAAAACATCAGAAAATAATAAAAATTGTTCATCATTATTATTATTTTCAAGGCATGTTTCATAATTTAAATAATTTTTAGTTGCCACAACTATTATACGATCTATCAATTCTACCATATTCAAATCATTTAAAAGTGGCAAACATTGTTGTGAAATTTTTATAAAACATTTATTCTAATAATAAAAGATTGTTAATATTATATCATATAAGAGTAAATATCAATTAATAAATAATTAGTTAATTATGTCTTGTCCTAACTTACAGGTAATTCAACTGATGAATTCTCTATGACTTTCAAGAATTCTTTTATTGTTGTAATAAATTCTTTGACTACAAGCCCATGGAATTCATACAATCCAATTTCATTATAATATGAAAAGTTGTCTGATATTTCATCTACATCATTATGAGATTGAATAATACTTTTAATTCTATCTGCGCACCAATTTCTTGAGTTATTTCCTTGAATAAAATTCGGAACATTGTTCAAGCATTTAGAAAATTCTAACACGCATTTTACAATTAATTGACATGCAACAGGGTGAAGAATTAAAATCCTATTTAACTGATTAAACTCCAGTGTAGAATTGTAGATATATATTAATATTATTAATATATAAAATGATTCCTTTGTTAGATTATTATTATTAAAGAAAAAACTACAAAATTGAAATATACCGCTAAATCTTTTAATAAACTTTCACCTTTTGGAAATCTAAAAATACAGTCACTAGCTGTATTACATTTAACAAGTTGCTAAATAAACAAAAAAGAACGAGTAATTCTTCATAAGTAATAATAAAATTACGCGTTCTAACCAATAATAATTATTTTTACATTATGAAAATTTTTTAAAAAATCTATAATGTTATCAATGTTCCCAATTATGTCAACAGTATTAGGTGTAAGTGCATCTTTTTTCTTTGAATACAATTCATGAATTCGCCAACTTGAAACGAGTTTAAATATAAGGATTCCCTGAGCTTGTAACATTTTTATTTACAATGATGATAAAATTTGATCTAAAATTTCAAATGATCGTCATAAATAATTTTATTTTTAGATGATGATAAATATTTCAATAATAATAAATTATATACTATATACTATATATATGTTGTATGTGAAATTGAAACTATGTGAAATCGAAATTTATAATTGAAATTTTGGGTGGGTGTTTGGATATGAAATTCTGATTGGCTAATTTGAATTTCACATATGTGAATTGCAAATTCACGTAGATTTCATTTTCACGCACAACATATATAAAGACTTAAATATTTATTTATTCTCTTTTCTAAAATAATGAATAATAATAATAGTTGTATAATTAATATTTGACAAAAATATAATATAATATAATATAATAAATTTACAATATTTCTCCCCCTCCCTCTTTCTTATTTCATTCAATCATTTTGATCATCAATCTTATTATTATTTATTTCTTTATTTTCAGATTCTATCTCTGATAAATCATTAGATGATGGTGGTGGTGGTTTTGTTTCTTATTTATTGATTGATTAATATTATTTAGTGAAATATATAATTTTATTTAATTAGTAAAGATGGACAAAATTTAAAAGTTTGTGAATGCTTTAAATAATATTTTCCACTAACCATTATTAATCTCAACATCTTTACTTTCATCTTCTTTCTCTTCTTTCTCGCCTTCATCTTCATTTTTACTTTCAATCTTGATTGATTCGTCGTTTTCATCTTCATTCTCGCCTTCATCTTCATTTTTACTTTCAATTTTAATTGATTCGTTATTTTCATCTTCTTTCTCGCCATCACCTTCACTTTCATTCTCATCCTCTTCTTCGACCTCCTCACCTTCAGACAGATCTTTCGTTTTAATGTCTTCAGGTTTTAAATCAAATGACAATTCCAATGAAGATTCCGTGGCTAATCCCCCTTCCAAAACTGATTTCATAAATGACTGATAAACATCTTCACTAGTCTCTTTGCCATGAAGTGTAGTGGTTGTATTTTCTTTTGGTGCAACTTTTTCACCCAACCAAAAAAACACCCAATAAAAAAACTTTTATTAATTTTTTATACACATATAAAACGCTATTAATACTACTACCAATTAATTAATCAAGTTAACTAATTAGCTAATAAATAATTACCTTTGACAACTATTTCTTCAGGAGGTGGTACACTAGTAATTGCATCAAGATCTTCATATTCCTCGTCAACTATATAATCGTAACCAATCGATCAACAAATCAATTAATTAATTCGCCACCGATGTATATATATAATACAATTAACTTCTGCCATCACTTTTTTCACAATTAATGATGCTTTAATAATAATAATTTACCTGTTTCTTCGGAATTTCCTTGAATGCGTTCTTTGTGTAATTGGTCAACAAGTTTTGATGCTGCCGGGTCAGTCTTTTGTCTTCGATGGGCGGCAGCTTTTTAATTATTTATTTTTTAAAAAAGGAAGAATATAGATTAAATTTATTTATATACAATAATATTATTTTATGAATTTATTTGATGGAGTAAAATAAATTTTAAAATTATTATTATATTTTGTTTGGAAATCTTTGACCAGCTAGATGTTCAATTTTCACCAAATATCTAATTTTACACTTACATATAGCAGCTCTTTCTTTAAGCCAATCTTTAGAACCAGTGTCATTATTATTAGCAGCACCCATTATTATTATTATATTATATATAAATTAATTCTCGAGTTTTTTTTTATTTCAAGAAGAAAAATATTTTCTTTCAATAGAATTTTAATAAATTGTTTATTATTTATTATTTATTATTTATTTATTGATTGATTAATAATATATATATCTTTTTAATATTTTAACAGTTACATAGTTACACATTCTTATCCTTTTCATGCAGATAATAATAATGCGGAGATTTTTTTTCCAAAAAATTATCCGTTAATATAGAAATAAATTAGTAAAATCGTAAAAAAAATTCATCATTTTTATAAATAAGGAAACTTGTTACTGCTGCTATTATTATTATTATTGTAATAAATTCTTGGACTAAAATGGTGATGAACATTTTGATGTTTTACTTTTCGTGAGAAGATATTCATTCCATATTCCGTAAATGCTTTTAATGATAATTGCTTTTTTTGTTACCCATATCAGTAAATAGTCGATGGGCTGAAGTAATCCTTTTTTTAACAGACCATTAATTTTTTTCTATGCTAATCGTTTTTTTTTTTTAAATCGCATTTTATAGATGGGTGTCTAAACTAATAAATTAATTTAGACATTTAGACAAATCATGTCTAAAATGCTGAAATCGGATTTTTTATTGGATAATTTACTGAACTTTGTGGATTTTGATGTATATACACGTGACTTTTAGTTGTATTTAAAGCAAATCATTACTATTTATATTAATTTAGACATTTAGGCATTTTTGTCTAAATACTATTTTGATTGTAGACAACCCCAAAAACAATTTAGACGCCCATCTATAATTGTATTATTTTAATGTTTCGTCCAAGAAGGAAGGCTCCTTTATACTTTTCTTGCGAATTAGGGAAGTTGCTAAAATCATGATCAAAATACATAATCATCATTTCAGGAATTCAATTTGATAGAATGAACTTTTACCAATTTAATGAATATACACACTCTCTAATTATCTCCTTTCTAATTAAATTCGCTCACGGATCGTATTTACCATTGATCTAGATCGTTATTTCTTCTACTGCTAACAAATAGTTTCAATACTCCCAATCGAAAAATCAACTATCTAATATGTTACTACAATTACCGAGTATGACAATATTATTGACATCCTAGGCATGAAGTGATACATATATCAAGGCGTCTATGCTCCTTCAGGTGTGCTTCTATGAAAAAACTTGTCTTCATCTAGAATCACTCTTATAGTGTACATTTTGTTAAGAAGATAATCCCTTTTTTTTTTTTTTTTTAAGATTAGTCGTTTCAATTAATATAGTTCACATATTATTCTTTTCTGAAATTTTTTTTCCAAATCCTTAGTATGTTATAATTATTGGGCGTGCGTTATATGATACATTATACTGGTTCTCTATGATATTAAATGCCTATGGTACATTTTGTTGTTAGTTGGTCGAATTATCAACACATTCTGAATAACAACTGTTGTTTTCTTGTTATTCATGGATAATTCTCAAGTATTTAATTTCTATGTTAAGTATTTTGCGGTGTTATCTTTCAATAAAAACCATATGAAGATGCTGCATGATGAACTTATTAAACTGATTCTAAGGACTTTAAATATGCTTTTTATATTGAACTACCCTGTTAACTTGTGAAATCTCCCAATTCAACACGTATATTAATCCAAACTAGTATTTTCCAGATATCTTCAACCAGCAGTAAATCTTCTTTTTTGGATTAAATATTGATTACTAAATTAATATGTATCTTGCATAGATATTGATATGTGAAAAAATATTATATATATATAATATAAATTTTATTATTTTCGAAATAATTCAATATTACAAATTATAATCAAATTATAACAAAGCTTTAATTGCATGCATCCTTTCATCCTAATTGTCATCATTATCCAATAATCTCCCATCTAATTCCGCTAGCCTTTTCTTTTCTTCTTCAAGTCTATCCATAATTTTAAGTTTCAAGTCATACATTTTTTTACCTAACTTGTCATCCTTCATTGTCAACAAATATCTATCCAAACCACCTTTTAAATCAATATGTTTTAGAGCTGTTGTAGTACACTTGATTCTTATACGTTCATCAAGAGCCACAGAATATAATTTGGACATTTGGTTTAAAGGAGCGACGAGATCTATTGCCAAATTTCGAAACCTGATCACCAAATTTAATTGTTTCGCCTGCATATAAACCACTCATCGCTTGTTTGTAATGATGCATAACCATCCATGGAGGTTTTTCTTTGGTTCTTTCTTTGGCCTTTTCTTTTTTTGTGGTTGTTGTTGTGTAAGATCGTTTGTTGGTTTATCAAGAATTGGATATTTGTGTTTTGCTTTTATACCACCTAACAAACCTCTTGACGCATTTCAATATGTTGTAATCTTTTGTTGATTTGTTAAAAAATAGATATAATGTTGAATGCATGTTGAATTTTTTTTGAAAAAATTGATTATAATAAAAATTTGGTGATCTTTCCATTCGAGGCAAATTTGAATATTTTTTTCCACAATCATTACCAGGACTAATACAAAGGAATAGGGCAGTATGACCTTTGACTAATGATTTACAACGAAAATTTTGACTTTAGTCATTGACGTAGCTAAAGTATTGACTAAAGCTAGTTATCTCACCAGGGCTATTTTGACAATTTGATTAAAGTAAAAGCCTTTAACGTAATTAAAAACACTTGACGTAACTAAAACCACTTAACAAGGACGATGATTTTCTGCAGAAGTATGTATCAAAAGCAGAAAACGTGAAGAATTATATCTAAAATCGGTTAGGTTCTCGATATATTTATATTTTTGTAACGCAAGGTGAATATCTTACTATTTTATTAAAATTTTTTTCCATCTTTATCTTTTTTACAAAGCAATTGTAATTCTTCTGATTTTGGTTAATTTCTCATAATTTTAATCCAAGTGATTTTTACCCTAATTTTCATGTAGCTTTTGAAGCTGCTCTTAACAAATTTAATGCACATATTCCTTCACATCCTGCTCATCCCCTTTTTATTTTACTTGGTCCTTTGGAAAGAAAAAACTTATGTCAATATAGATCAATCAAAGAATTAGAAAATCCTTCTGATGAATTACTAAATGA